>CM070514.1:39405805-39544402 GCA_036346375.1 Guadua angustifolia | reverse complement strand
TGTTAAATTGATATGCTGTGATAGCATGATATTGGTTTTGCTTGATGCAATGCGCTCGTGTGAGTAGTTGCATGGACTGATCTTGTTTTATTTGATCCAATGCACTCGTGTGAGTGGTTGCATGGATTGACTTTGAGTCAAGTCGTGGACTTGTGTTCAGATGCGTTTCTTGTTTATTTATATGCAGGTGTTGCTCGAGGGTGAACGTGGTCGATGACGAGACCGGAACTAGGTTCATGGAGGAACTGAGGTTCGGGACTAGGTTCAGGGAGGAATCGATGTCTTAGTGGTCAAGGATGTCATGCGGGACGTTCGGGCTAGAGAACGGTGCATATGGAGGCTGGTTAGTCATGTATTTACAACATGTGGGCTGTACATGCGTGCAAGAGTTGTTTTTGGCCATGTTAGGCCAGGTTGAGATGTATACGAACTCTTTCCATATATGAAGTGGAGTTGTATTCAATCTCTTTATGTTTGCTCTGTATAAATAAGGGGAGGTGTCCCCTGTTTATGTAGAGAGCCAGGTTTTAGGGTTTGTACTCTTTTATTTTGGAGTACTGTATCCAGATAAATAAAATACTTCTTACAAATCTGAGCATCCTGTGCATCGCGGCGTGAAGAAGAAAATCCTTGCAACTTGAAGTTTTTAGCGCTTGATCTTTATTCTATTGCAGCGTAATTGAAGCCAGCAAAGGAGTCAGGCAACTAGAAGAATTTGAAGAGCTCTCAGCACCTTGAGTTGTTTTTTAGTCCAGCGTAGATTGGAGCATCGACTGAAGTTTTGTCCGTCGCAGCAGTCACAAAGTTCATCACGGAGTTCAGTTTCTTGCAAAGGTATCATCTTGCGAAGATAATATCTCAAGATCCGTAGGTCCGATCGACCTAATTATTTTTGTGTTAGCTGTGGAATTGAGTCTAGTTTCTTCCGTTAAAATTTCACATCAATCCAACGGTGGGATCTCCAAGAATTTCTATTTTTGTGAACTAGTTGCAAGTCTGCTCGCCTGGTCGCCCAGATTCAGTCATCTTGCGAAGAACATAACTTTAGATCCATAGATTTGATTGACCTGATTCTTATTGCGTTAGCTTTGTAATTGAGTCTAGTTTCTACAGTTAAAATTTCACATCGATCTAACAGTTGGATCTTCAGGAATTTCTGTTTTAGTAAACGTGTGTCAGTCTGCTCGTCCAAACTGGTCGCCTGGTCGCCCGACTGCTCGCCTGCTCGCCCAAACTGGCCGCCCGGTCGCCCAAACTGGTCGCCCAAGTGCCCTACTGGTCGCCTAAGTGCTCTCGTCGCCAGATCGCTCTCTCGGTCTCCCAAACAGTCTCATGGTTCCCAATCGTAAACTGGTCTCTCAACTGTGTGAATTGGTCTCACGACTGTTTACTGTCTGCATAAACTGGTTTCTAAGCAATTTGTGTTTAAATTGGGGTGTGTTAGAAAAACAAAGTCCAAAAATTTGATTTTAGCTTCCGCGCAATTAATCACCCCTCTCTGATTGCTACATTAGTATATTTCGATCCTACAATTTCTTGTGTACCTCGCAAGGAGTTGTGAAATCCTTGGCAAAAACTTGAGAAACTTCCTGGTATGCTCCCGTGTGGAGCAAGCAAAAATTGCCGGAAAGAAGTTACGGACAGAATCACAGAAACCACATAATGCCGTGCGTTTTTTTTGGGTAGGACTAAGCGTCGGAGTCCGACGCAACGAGGTGCGATCGGACGCCTCCCAACCTAAACAACAGGCGTGAAGCTAATTTGCATGTTGCATGTAAATAAAAGCGGAAGAATCAGTCTGTTTTTTCTTTTGATGGCCATTAATTTTGACTAATATATTGTTCTAATACACAAACGGTTTACACTATCGCATTCATAATATTTTTATGAAGAAAACAAGACCATTATTGCTATATAAAGTTAGATTATTTTATGTTTGATCTACTGAAACATAGATTTTAACTAACTGAAATATAAAATTTGGCCTATTGAAACAAGTCGGATTTTCAGATGCTGAGAGTACTGAAACATGGATTTTAGCCTACTGAACCATAAAATTTGACTAAGTGAAACATAAAATTTGATCTATTAAAACATTGAATATTCATGTGCTAAGAGTTATGAAACATAGATTTTGACATGTTGAAACATATATTTTGACTAACTGAAACATAAATTGGACAATATTGTAGTATGACAAAACAAATGTTGCACTACACCTAATCCAAAATGTTGCAGAAAATAAATGTTGCAGTATGTTAAATCAAATGTTGCACTATGTTAAAACACATGTTGCGTTGTGTCAAGCCAAATGTTGCATAATGCTAAACCAAATGTTGTAATATGTTAAATTAAATGTTGCAATATGTAGATGTCGCGGTATTTTAAACAAAAAATGTGCTATTCAAACATTTTCCATCAACATCTTAAAAAAATTGTTTCATATATTGTAGAAAAATGTTGCACCAAAATTTTTCATATGTTTTAGTAGCACATTATTTTGGTTGCACCAAATTACTAGTAATCAGGTTAAAGCACTAATCACAAAAGTAGAAAAAACTAATCACAAAATGACTAAAGAACTAATCACAAAAAGAAAACGATGAAGCCCACAACAAAGCCACTATGCACAGGCTACAGTGAGATGCTCCAAACTGCTCATGGGCCACACTCCCAACTGCTTATGGGCCGGGTCGTCCGATGCGGTCGGACGCTCGGATCATAGCATTTTCATTTTTTTTTCTCCAACGCAAGGACCGAGTCCACTTGACGGTTGCTCTTCCCGTCCGCACTTGTCCTTGGGTTATCACGTGAGATTTGTTGGCCTCTTTTGCTCCTTGGGTTCTATTTCTGACATCATGGACCGGAAGTCTCTTCGATCACGCAGTCAGCTTCCTCTGACACACTAGAAGCAGCAAACCGGTGTGGAAGCGGATGTGACCGTTTCTTCTTTGCTTCGGATTTGCATGTCCTTGTTTGCTTCGAATTCGACGACCGTAGAATCGACGCCGAGTCGCAGGCCGTAAAGACGATGTCAGATTCGATTGTATCGTAAGCGCTTTGATGCAGCTTGAAGCAGAGAACGATGATAGGTCAGGGTTTGCAAAATCGTCGATATTCCAACGAAAATCATGAAAACCAGGCGTATCGTGCCGGCTCGGCTTCAAAAACTGGTCGACAAACCGGCTCAATTCAAATTCAAATTCAAAAAATGTGCAAAAAATTATCCTAAAATTAGTTCATATATTTATGATATCTGGGATGAAAATTTTGTTAAAAACCGAATGCAGGAGACGCATTTGAGTCAGAACCTAAAATACGAAATTGAAAATGCAATTGAAAAATGGAAAAATAATAACAAGCCAGAGGCCACAGTCCCGGCCCAACAAGCCCGGTCTGGCCTGCCAAGGGAACATGTTGGTTTTAATGCTTCCAATCACCGTTCGGGCCTCATTATTGAGCTTCACACGTGATTACCCAGCTTCCCTTCCCGACTAGAGCAACTCTGGCTAGATCTGGTTGCCGCCTGTGCAAAAATCGTCGCCAAACAGTCGGTTTTCGAGCGGCTTCGGTTGAAAATCGAGATAACCAAAGGAGAAGCTGACCCTGCTGATGCCGTGAGGAAAATCAATATAAATCGTTGGTTTTCAGAAAAAAAAAACGAGCAATTTTCAGTAATGATTTTCGATTTTCCAATATTTGTCATGAATGGCACTTGTCTATGTCTTATTAGCATGTGCTTAGTGTTTTCTGTTAATGACTGGCAGTAGTCTAGTAGATGTTGAGTCATTAGGGTTAGGGTTAGTCAAGGTTAGGGTTAGGGACATGGTTAGTGTTAGGGTTAGAACTAGTAGGCAGAGTTACTTAGGGTTAGGGCTAGGGTTAGGATTAGCAGTACATGATGAGGTTAAGGTTAGGATTAGGATTAGCAGTACATGATGTGTGCTCAAGCTAAATCATTATTTATGTACAACAGTGCAAGTAACTTGTAGACATGCTTTACTTACAAAAGAAGATAGGGTATTTTGCTATAAGTTATATTCTTCATACAGTAGATGTTTGCTTATGTGTGTCCGTATTAAATTATTCTTAACATTAGAGTTGCTAATGTAGCTATTTTCATTACTATGCTCAAACCATACTATATTGTCGTGATAACGCCTTCTATTGGTAGCACATACATATATATAGTTTTGGCAAGAACTGACATTAACTTGATGTTTTGTATTAGTTGACTTCTTGTTGTTTTGTATTAGTATATGGTAGACTAGGATGAGTTGTGTGGGAGCATGGCAGCAAGTTGGGGATCGGTTTTCGATGCAAGTACTGTCACCAAGAGAATAAAGGAGGTGGTGCAACCCGATTGAAGCACCACTTGGTAAGGCGCGGTGTGAATATCATCCATTGCAGTTAAGTTCCAAAGTAGATTCGTGAGTACTTTCAGCGTGACCTAGATAGGACAAAAGGATAAAAAGAAGGGAATTAAGGAGGAAAGGCTCAGGAAGGAATCAACAGATGGCGATTTCTTACCAAGAAGAAGTGTATATTCTAAGTACACGGGTGGTGCTGATGAGGGGGACCAATTGCAGCATGCGATGGATGCCTTCCAGACGAAGGTAGAATTTTATGAGCCGACAAGTGGCATGTAGAATTTATGAGCCGGACAGGTGGTAGGTATGAGCACAGTGGTGGCAGTGACACCTTTAGAGGGGCTAGAGGAGAGGGTGGCGATGTGTTGCTAAGAAACTTGGTACAGCCTGTGTCCCTGTGTAAACAAGAATTGACATTAGGAGCTGGACACAAGGGGAGGAATACAAAGTAGGCGATTGGCTTGGCTTAGGCCAAAATTTTCCACACGGCTGATATCGCGGGGAGGAAAACAGACAATCCCTACTTCATTAGCGTCGTCAGGGAAACTCAAAATTAGGGTAAGTGAAATTTCAAATTTTTGTCTAGTTGTACGTCCAAACTCACATGGTCATCCTATATTTCATTTGCAATTGAGGATGTCCCGTCTCCCAATAGGAGAGACATAGATGGTAAATATTTAGACACCAACAAAGTGGATATACAAGAAAAGATGAAGAAGTTCAAGATGGAATGCCTTACGTATGGTGTAACCATCCTGTGCGATTCTTGGACTTGGTTGACACGCGTGAGCATCATCAATTTCATGATATATTGCAATGGCACCATGTTCTTCCATAAATCCATGGATACGACGGACAAAAGTCAGGATTCCTCGTACTTGCGGAAGGTACTTGCTCTCATTGCTCCTATTCTGAAATGTATTTGAAGTATGCATGAAGTAATAGAGGTTTATATTTTGTTTGTTGATGTAGAAAATTGCCTTAATGGCAGCATGTGATGGCAGAGAAGCTTACTGCCCTTGAATGCACTGGCACGTAGGATCTTGTGCCCCTTCCTCCACGTGTTCATCCCATTACATGCAAGTGGGTTTATAAGGTTAAGACTCGCTCTAATGGTTCTCTTAAGCGCTAAATGGCTCGTCTCGTGGCACGTGGTTTCCAGCAGGAGTATGGTCATGATTATGATGAGACTTTTGCTCATGTGGCTCATATGACCACTGTTTGCACTCTTTTTGCTGTAGCTTCTGTTCATGTGTGGTCTATCTCTCAGCTTGATGTCAAGTATGCCTTTCTTAATGGTGAGCTTTGTGAGGAGGTCTTTATGCAGCCACCACCGGGGTATTTTGTTCCTAAGGGTATGGTCTGTCGCCTTCGTCGCTCTCTTTATGGGCTCAAGTAAGCCCCTCGTGCCTGTTTTGAGCGTTTTTCTTCTGTGGTCATTGCTGCTGACTTTTCTACTAGTGATCATGATTCTAAGCTCTTTGTTCATACTTCACCTTGTGGATGGATTCTTCTTCTTCTCTATATTGATGATATGATCATTACTGAAGATGATTCTCATTATATTGCCTTTGTGAAAGTACGGCTCAGTGAGTAGTTTCTCATGTCTGATTTGGATCATCTTCGCTACCTTTTTTGGAATTGGGGTCTTTTCTAAACTTGAGGGCTTCTTTTTATCCCAAGAGAAATATATTTAGGATATTCTTGATCGTGCTTTTCTCACTGATAAGTGCACCATCGAGACTCTTATGGAGCTCAATGTTCAGCTTCAACTTACTGATGGTGAACCTCTTGAGAATCCTACTCGCTATCGTCACCTTGTTGGGAGTCTTGTTATCTTGGTGTCACTTGTCCTGACATTTCATATTCAGTTCATATCTTGAGTCAGTTTGTTTCTACTCCCACTCAACTCCACTATAGTCATCTTTTTTGTGTTCTACGATATCTTCGTGGAACTATTTCTCGCCGTCTTTTCTTTCTTGGCTCCAGCTCTCTCCAGTTTTAGGCATACTCCGATGCTATCTGGACTAGTGATCGCTCTAATTGTCGGTCTCTTTCTGCTTATTGTGTTTTTCTTAGTGGTTCTCTCATTACCTGGAAGACTAAGAAGTTGACAGCAGTTTCTCGTTCCAGTGCTGAGGCTGAGTTGCAAGCTATGGCTCTTTTGACAGCAGAGGTTACTTGGCTACGATGGTTACTTGAGGATTTTGGTGTTTCTATTTCTACACATACTCCTCTTTTATCTAACAGTACATGTGCTATTAGTATTGCTCGAGATCCAGTGAAGCATGAGCTCACCAAGTATATTGGCGTTGATGCTTCCTACATACAGACACAGGTACAGGATCAGATTGTGGCTCTTCAGTATGTGCCTTCAGAGTTTCAGTTATCAGAGTTCTTCACAAAGACACAAACTAGAGCTTAGCACAGCTTTTATCTCTCCAAACTCAATGTTGTTGATCCACCATAAGTTTGGAGGGTGTTAGGCAGTATTCTTGTTACCTTATATATAAGATTGCTAGTTGCCTTGTATAGATATTGTTTGCCTTTTATAGGCTTTCCTTATATACCATCTTGTATATGTATATATACCGGCCTATTGGTCTTATATTAAATACAAGTGCTATTTATAACAAATTTGTCTCATCAACCACCCTAAAGGGGCAGTTGGTAAGATCTTGAAGTGATACAAGATACAGGATTGTGGAAACTGATCGCCCCTAAAATGGGGAAGGAAATGATAGCAAGTATAAGTAGACATAAAAAAGAAAAAGTTCAACAGCACATCTGACAAGGTTTCTTCATACCCCTCCTGATTTGGTGATGAGAACTTAAGCACCTGCAATTGACCAGTTTGCTTGAGGAAATTACTACCAGAAATTAAGGTCCAATGAAAACCTTGTTGAAGCACTTAGGCCATGTTTGGATGGACTAGAGCTAATTATTAGCTGGCTAATGGCTAGAGCTAATAGTTAGCCAGCTAATAATTAGTCCATCTAAAATTAGCTCAGGACTGTTTGAATACATAGCTAATGGTTGGACTAATTTCTTTGAAAAGTCATGCCTGCCCCTCATAATATGTTTGCCCCTCATAATGGCAAGTGTATTTCAGACTTTTCCTAACGTGTTACATGCTTTTAGTCCAAATTAGCTCTCACCCACCAATTAATAGACTAATTGTTAGTTGAGAGGTTGGCTAAAAATTAGCCCACCTATTAGTCTTCCTGTTTGAATAGACTAGGATTAATTTTTAGCCAACTAACCATTAGTCCAAGGATCCAAACATGGCCTTAGAGCTACATCGTGGCCGCATGAAACTAGACATAAAACTGAATGAGTAATAAACAGGAAATCAAAGATTGGTCACAAGACTATGCAAATAAAGAACACTTTTCTTCCTTTATGAAAGAGCAATAAAACAACATATCGCTCATATCTTGGACACTGTGATCAGAACGGATGTTTAAATAGAAGTAACAGGATAACAGCCAATTGAAGACGTCATAATGACAACATCTACCAAAACTCCAGATAGAGACTAGGAAGCAAGTAGGTAAGGAGATAAATCGACTGTAAAAAGGATTAGATACTTTCAATTATGAATGATATTTTCTTGGAAACTTGTTGTAGCGACACGTGTAATTAGCCCAGGGTAGCGACAATAACACTGTCATCACCCTAAGTAAATTACACGAAGCGCAGCACAACCACCAGCAAAATATTGGAATATCCGATGCTTTACCAGCTACTATGCCATGTTCAAAGTGTTACAGCAGAATAATAATTAGAGATTGAATGAAAATATATTCATTTCAAGCCACGTAGGGCTATATGTCTTTTACATAATATTATAACCCACATGTACAACAAAAGATAAATCCACTACCTACATTATTCTAATTACCTCCTATACTGGTAATATCGTCTATACCAAGTCCTATCCCTCCTGGTAATAGTCAGAGTAGTAGCCCACAGAGGGATCCTCCTCACCGCCCTGATAATGCTCCTGGGAATAGGCCACATCCTCGACCTCATACGCCGATCCATCAGGATCTACTTCTAGAAAAGGGGGAAATACAAGAATGAGTATAGAGTATTCAGCAAGAATTAGATAATCAATGCAATATGATACTTTTCTCCCCATTTACCACTTCCTTTCCTCAAACTCCATTTTACAGAAATTAGGTTTTCAGGTTTTCCTTAAGAGTTGGATATTTTAGCTTTTGAAATCAACTACTAGCACTCGTATATAAGACAGACTTAGCTTCCATAGCCTTCAATCTAGGAGACAAGCTTGAATTCAAGATTTTGACTCTACGCAGGTTCGTATTACTTTACCCATAGCGGCCCCAACACGTGAGGCTCCAGAACGTTTATCACTAATCCAGTATTAGATCTCCAACCCTGTACTTGAGCGGGGAGTCTCAACTAGGTCATCTCACGACCCGCAGATATAGTTGTACTCCGGCACCTCTAGTAGTACACCTCTGGGCTTCAAATATATTGTCCACAACACATTCCATCCTCACACCTTTAATTCACGGTCCCCCTGGGTAATACCAACATTTCCCAGCACGACCCTAATTCATTTACCCATTGTGGAGATCACAATACTTTCATAAGACAACCTTTTCTAGCAGTGATTTATCTTGCTATGGTTGATACTGAAATATGGCTCATTACCCGAGTGTAGGTGTTTGACCTTATATTATAGCCTATGTAGAGAGCCCCACCGGCACGGGCGACTCCCACTTTTCTTGGCAACCTCTACCCACCATAATTATTTCTATTAACTCCACGACTCCATTTGTGGATGCTAAACTCCATCTCAACCATTTTCAAAACCACAATACCACATTTCCATCATTTCATTCTTTCTCAAAACCACATCCCATTTTCATCATTCATTCACCACACTTCATTCACCTCCAATCCAACATTTCAATTTGAAAGTAAATTTTTGATGCAATGATGATATAATTACTATACGAAAGCATTGAAAATCATTTAACAAGAGATGATCAAAGAATCTTGCTTGGAATAATATTTGACGCTTCGACCTCACTCGAAGGTTGGTTCTGATTGGCGACACGATTCAGGTCGAGACCTGAAAACATCAAATATAGTAAGGCATTTAATGTGGATCGTTTAATATAGTGTCCAACCGATTCTCTGATTTGTCATTCAATTTTAATTTCGCACGAATTAATTTATACCAGTGATCGATTTTTAAACGATCCACTGGTTGGTCAATAAAACCAACTAGGTTCGCAATGCAATTTATTTTTCTACCTCTCTAACCCTTTTTCTCCCTTCTTATTTTTCTTTTTCCTTTTTCTTCCCTCTTTTCTTTTCTTTCTTTCCTCCCTCTTCTTTTTCTTTTTTCCTTCTGCCCTTTTTCCTTTTCTGGCCTTTAGCTGGTCTTGGCCGCAGCCCTCTTGGCAGCATCGCCCCCTCTCTGTTTTCTTTGGCTGAGATCCCCTCTTCTCCTCCTACCTCTATTCCCCTCTGCCATGGCTCCTCTCCACTGCTACCTCTCCTGCCCACGCCCATGGCCAGCTCTCCCTTGCGCTTCTTCCCACATGGCTATTCCAGCCCGGCCGGATCGGCCTACTCTACTCTGGTCAACGCCCGCATGGCTCCGGCTCTCCTTCTCACCGGCCAACGCAGTCTGCCAGTCTCACCCCCTCCCCTTCTACTCCGCTAGGCAGTCGGCCCGACCCGTCTTGGCGCACGCAGCTCTGGCTGCGGCTGCAACGGCCTGGACCCGCACCGCGGCTCGGCTTGTGCTCCCCGCACGACAACTCTGCCCGGCCCCTTCTCCGACCGACGGTAGCACATGGCGCCGCCACTCCTCCCCTTGGCTGGTTGCTCTACCGACCACACAGTCCCTAGTCGCAGCCGACCTGGTCGGCTCTCCCGCAGGCCGACCCCTTCTTCTACCTCCTCAAGCTATGGTTTCTACCCTTTTGATTTTCTTTTGCTACATTTTGCTTGAGATTTTATGCTTAAGAGTGATGATTCTAGATGAACGTTGGGGGTGGCACTAATACAAGAACAGAGATGCTACACTAATGGCTTTCCCTAGCGACTGAGAACCCCAAGGATGACTCGATCTACCCTCCATCATACCCCATTGGCTGTATACTGCCCTGATCTACTCTCTGGATGTGCTACATTGCACTATAGCCACTACTAGCATGAAGGTAGTGAGCACCTGAGGTTTTGGTTGGGTGATGAAGCTAGGCGAAGAGGTGGTAGATGAACATGGTGATGTTGGCCTCTTGCTTCTAGATGCCTCCACCTTGCTTCCCCTTAGGGTGTCCTCTGGACCACCTCTCCTCCTGGCTTCTGGAAACTCCTCTTCCTTCTTCTGGCTACTCCTTTTCTTCTGGATGCTCCCCTCCTTGGCTCCTCACTTTGGTTGGAAGCTTGCTAGCTCTTGAGTTCTTGGTGGTGCTTGTGTGGGCGCAATGGGACCACTGGCTATTGGGTGCTTTGGCTCCCTCGGTTTGCGTGTGGGTGCGAGACAGAGGCAATTGAGCTAGCTTTGAGGTGGCTGGCATTCAGCTGTGAAGGGCTGGCTTTATTTACCTCCTGGCTGCCATTTTTACCTCATGGCTCTTGGGCTTTTACTGCCTCATATTGGCTCTGAGGGCATTATGATCCTTTTCACTAGCGGTACCTGCAACCATACCAGGTAAGTTTTAAAGCGCCGAATAATGAACCCGAAAACTAGGAGAGGTGTCTGTCTGGGTCTTGGATAGATCAGGTACCTCGATGAGCGATATTTTTCACTACGGGACTGACGGCACTCTCTAATCCTTACATTTTATTATCTTGCCTAATTATTTTTATTGTTTAATTAATTATTTAATTAAACTGATAACCCTTCAGGTTATCACATTTGTTCTTTAAACCATCAAGCTAGAAGATGACATTTTCTTCACTGTGCAATTTGCATAACTTTCCTTCTGCGAGCTGTAGGAGTATACCGTACTTCGTTGTGATACAAAAGGCATGGAATAGTGCTATTGGTAAAGGCACCAATTTGGTTCTGTTGAACAAATTACTGAGGTCACCAATCTTAAAGGATACAGCAGTCAACAGAAAAGCCTTTATCATGAGGGTGATAGCTCTTAGAACTGAAAATACTGGCATTGGAGCATTGCCAGGCATCTAGGGCAGGATAGAATCCAGAGAAAACAAAAGATGGGATAAATAACTGAGCCTGATCTGATGTTCCTGACTCAATGCACGAGATTCGTATTTGCAGTGGAAATTACAACAACAACAACAACAACAACAACAACAACAAAGCCTTTTAGTCCCAAGAAAGTTAGGGTAGACTAGAGTTGAAACCCAAAACGATCCGCTAACAAAAGGAGGAAGAGAGATATGAGGAAGTAGAATGAAGCCTAAAACTATACCAAAACGTGGCAAAAAGCCTAATCAAGATTCAGGCACGTGGATAGCTGCTTTCCACGCACTTCTATCCAAAGCCAAAACTGGAAATTAGAAAAAAAAAAGTGACAAACCGCGAACTCGAATCACGTACCGTGACTCAGACAAATTGTGTTTCTGGTAACTATGATCTCAGCAAGGGCACTTCTCATGATCAGATGTAACATACAATGAAATTTTGAACTGAGTTTAGATATAGAAATGCCCAAAACTGGAGAATTATTCACCAGTGATGAGTCAAAAGACTGCCAGCCAGAATAGACTATTTGACAACTACTAATTATAAGATTATGATTAAAAACATCCAGAATCAACCAAACTTTCCCTACAATATCTATGAGCCTATGACTCACTGATTTTGTAAACAACCCTGAGCCTGGTTACCCATCCTACACCAGGCAAATTTACCCAAGTGATATCAGTACATCAACTCGTATGTTAATCTGAAGTGTACAAATAATGGCACAAAACAGGAGAATGACCATACGTACCCAGCGAAACTTCTCCAGCAACAGCCATTTCTTCAAAGTTACGACCAAAGGTGTTGTATATTTTTGAAACAAGAGTTCACAGGAGCCATTTACCCTAGAAAATGACTGAAGACAAGTCAAGATACATAACATCCCAAAAAAGTTGAAAAAGGTGGCAATATAGATTACAAGATGAAATATCCAAACCTTTGTGATTTCTATGTCAGAGCAGCATCTCTGTTGTTATTATGCTCTTCAAGTTTATTTGATATTGATTCTATCTGTACAATTGAAATAGGCAAGGTCAGCAATAATTCCAGGTAGAAGTAGCAGACTGATAAGCAGCTCAAAGGAATATATTATGATTTGGTGCATGAAGAGATGTCATCTCTGCATTAAAATAATGGCATTTCTGCCTACAAAGCAAAGCACTCACACAAGGAGAAGCCTGAACGGATATCACTTCAGGATTTTGAATACCAGAACTGGCCTCAAAACCAGAGGGGGCCTGCTCCCAGTTTCTTGCCTAAAATCGGCTGGTTTTCTGGCTTTTGGATTTTTCATGTTTTTTCCCTTTTGCAAATTTGTTTGGTGGTATGATCCTAGCCCCTTTCATAACGCCAATATACCTCCCTGCTGACGGAATCCTTTCCAAGATCACCACTCGTTCCCCACACTAAAATCACCCAGAGAGACTTATCACTGTTGGTGATCAGTTGACTCAGATTCATCTCTTTTCTATCTAGTTTCACCAAGCTCCTCACTTCGTCAATGCCAAGCATTGCAGCACCACTGGTGCTAGAACCTTGAGCAGCCATGAGAGACTTGGTGCTAGACTCATCAACGAGGCGGTAGCGCAAGTTCCTCTGGCTCATATCCTCAACCCTGGCCTTGAGCTCCATAATCTCTGTGGCAACGCGGTGCCAGGCCTGCACAGTGCCAAGAAAGCGCTACCGGCGTGGTTTCTATAGATGAAGGGCAAAGTCCCGGAGGCAGTCCTACACATAGATCCTGAACTTGCTTCATCCATGTCATGATCACCTTCTTCTGGCCCCGCTCCTCGTCTGCGGCAAACAGGAAGGTTTGCATCATCTCAAACTTATCCGTGACGAAAGCTAGATCGCGCTGGACACAGAGCTGCAAAGCGACATCCTCCACGATAGCGGATTTGGCCTTTCTGAGGGCGCCGTCCAGCAGAGACTTGGCAACACAGTACCGTTGCCTCCATCTCTCCTCTGTAGCTTTGCTTCTTTCGTGTGGAGTTCAATTGTTTGTGTGTATCAGAGACCTAGAGCTGATAATGTTTTTTGCTAAGTCTAGACAAGCTGGGGGGCGGTACGCGTACTCACAAGCGGAGGCTCAGCTCTAGCACCGTGCAAATGGGCATTTTCAATAGACTCCCGGCACCTGGTTGCCTGTCACAGTGTCATGGCCGCAATGATTAAGCATTAAACAAGCAAATCTTACAGAAACAATATAATGGCGACTTATCGAACCCGCAATTGCAGCAAGGAAAATTGATGCTCCAACTACTACTCTTAAATCTTAATCGACCAAGTACTCTTAAATGTTAATCGACCAAGTACTACTCTTAAATCTTAATCGACCGAGTTGACGGCGAGAGCCCCACGGGAAAGGAGAACAGTAATAAAACAGTTTTGTGGGGACGTAGTTGAAATTGTGCCAACGCGGTGCCTAGAGGTTTGCTTAGCAAGGAAAAATTGATTTTCTTACGTATATAATACTCTATCCGTTGATTTTTAAAAGACATGATTTGACTTGATATGGTCTTCAAAGTTGAACTTTGACTGTTAATTTTTTTTTAATACTATGTTCATAGCTACAAAATAATAATTATATGAAAGTGCTTTCAAATACGAATATAACGGTGTCATTTTTGTGTCATATAATCTATATATTATTAGCCTAATTATGGGTCAAAATTTACAAATTTCAAATCTCGAAATATATGGGTGTCTTAAAAAAATAAAACAGAGGGAGTAGATAAGATGCTTATTTTGAAGCATTGATGCTTTAACTAAGCATCGTGCTTAGCAGATGTTTATAACTATAAATAATTAATAGATAATGTAACATTGGAGGAAATATGCTTGACTATATTCTCTCTCTTGAAACACTCGCATATAAATCTCTTGCATTGTACATATCCAAATTAGGTCGGACTGGGTTGCAAATTGAGACCTAATACCCAAACCTTATCGCTTAAAAATGTTGCTACTTTGGAGGCTAGTGTGACTTTTTTTTTAAGATGGAGTGTGTGTCATGTTATAGCTGGGTAATGTAAAGGTTTGGTTCGTTGCCATAGATTTCGTGTTGTAATAATAGGCGGGGGCAGCAGAGCCAGCCCATAGCTAAGTCTTGGGCCGGGCCAACTGGTCCATCAGACCTAGCCCATAGCCTTTTAATACTAGGTCCTGGGCTATGGACTGACTCCGCAACTGATAATAGGTGATAATAGGTGAGAGAAGGATAATTTTAAAAACATAAGTGAGTATATGAAACATAAATTTTCACATCGATCGATTGCAGGATTAGGTAAAACGCCTACTTACGGGAAACAAACATAGTAAAACAATAACATTTGGTCCAACGAAGAGGACATCAATTCGGTACAACTCGGGGATATAAGGAGGGAACAATGTATAGGTACATTACATACTAACGAAAGGAGGACTAGCAACAAATTGGTTTGGCCTTGTCCAAACCCGACCAAACCAGGGTAAAAGCACAAAACGAGATAGCACTGTTCAGTCCTCCATCTTAAGATGTGGTCTGTTCTTATTCCGGGCCAGTTGGTCCCGTAAAATCATCTGGCATTCTGAAATGCTTCGCGGCCCCAAGCGTCCACCTGGCTCGGTTTTTACTTCAAAGTCAAGTTGGAGAGGCTTGAGCGAAACTTGCTTGAGACTTGACAGGAATTCTATCCCAGAAAACCCTTTATCGCCTTCACGAAAACAATTGTGCACCCGCACAAGCTCGAGCTTAGGCGTTGCTTTTTCTTCAAACTCTACCGTTTTGAGGTCAACTAGCCACTCAAGCTCCAGCACCGTCAGACTTGTGAAGGTCTCGGGAGGGAAATGGAGGTGGTCGTCTCCCCTCTTAAGTGACCCAAAACGAAGACGTAAAATGGCTAGATTTGGCAGCTTCCCAAGTTCTATTATGGCATCACGATCCAGTCTGGCACGCCGTAGGGTCAACTTGGCTAGCATCTGAAGCTGTTGGATCCATGTAGGTAATTTGACCAGATAGCCATACAACCTAAGGCTCTGTAGGTTATTTGGGGGTGGGGACAAGTCATCCAAACAGCCTTCTAACCCAGGCTTGCCCTCGGCGCGCATTGACAAGGAATGCAAGCGGCCGTGAATTGCAATAGCAGAACAGAGCTCCTTACAGTTTGTCTGGTTGATGCCAGTCACTCCTAGCTTACGCAACTGAGTGAGCTTCTTGAGCTCCTTCACCATGGCCTTACCCCGTGCGACGTTGACGACACCCAGTGTGTGCAGGGCCGTCAACCTTCCAATCCCATTGGGCAATTTAACACCATACATGTCCAAGCCTCGCAACCAAACACCAGCCTGAAAGCAGAGATATGGTAATGCGTCCAAGTCATCGATAGATTTTTTCTTTAAATAGCTCCTGTAAGCTGCCAAGCCAAATTTCTTCAAGGACTGGTCAAGATTTATAAGATCACTGCTCTGAAGCTCATTAGTAGGCAAGAGACCGGCACGAAGGTACTGTAGCTTTGGGAGGTTAACAATGATTGTTGGTAGTGTGATCACATATGTACGTCTGATATCCAGTGTCTCCAGGTCTAACAGATTACCAAACGAATCCGGGAGATGGTAGATAAATCGACATCGTCTTAGAGACAGATACTTTAGGTGGCGAAGGTTCCCGATTGGCACAAGGTCACGATCCCGCAGATATTCTGTGTCTTCTAAATCCAGCACCCGAAGCAATCTCATCTTCTTAGAAATGAAAAATGGTCGCCACTCTCCAAACACAGTCAACGATCGAATGTGGGACACGTCTAGTATGCTTCCCAAAACACCCTTCTTTTGGTCTCTGCTCCAACTACGGCTCACAACAAGGTGGCGCACTTTAATTTTAGACTGCAAGGTGGAATGCTCATCCAGTACGAAAAGAAGATTCTCTTCTTCTGACTTCAAGATGCTGATTTCACGCATGAGATCATGAACTTGGTAGAAATCAGTAGTCTTCCACATTCCATCACTCCCTGTTTTGGATGGTTGTATCATGCTCCTGTTAAGAATGTCTGTAAAGTGTTCCTCTGCTACTTCCTCGGCAGTCTTGCCTCTCACTTCCCTTGAGTAACCCTCTGCAATCCACCGCCTCACTAAACGTCTATGCCTGATGTTGTGGTCTTCAGGGAAAATCGACAAATACAGAAAGCAAGACTTGAGATGATAAGGCAAACCGTCATAACTTGAGTTAAGGACTGTCTTTATCTCCTCAAGTTTTGGATTGTTCTGCAACTCCGCACTGATATGATCATTCAATTTTCTCCATTCCAAAGCAGTTCTAGATTTGGTTGCCAGAAAGCCACCTATAGTCGCAATGGCAAGGGGAAGCCCTTTACACTTATCCAGAATAAGTTTTGCTTGCTCCATCATGGTATCAGTTAAATCACACTTTTCAGCCCTGCTAAATACCTGAAACATGATTCAATAAAGTGAGTAGCTGATGCAGGGGAATCCTTTAAATCATCTCCACCAAAAGTATAAAGCTTCAAGCGGATTAATAATCAGACATATGGATGCAGAGCGACAATCATTCAAAGACTGGCACGTGTTGGAACAAATTTTAATCACATGCATTGGTGTAATACTTTTTGAGATGAATTTTCAAATATGATTTTTATGCATCTGATCTAAATATTCAAAAAGATATTGATAACTAAAGTTTCAAAAATTTAACTGTATGTATCCTAAAACAATATGTTTTTATGAACCGGAGGACGTATACCCCTTCCCTCCCATATATTATTCAAGGCAATTTCCAAGATCATTTATTACTATGAACTAGAGTGACACACACTATCAATATGATCTTTTCTATATATGTATTGGTCATGTCGTTGACCAAGATGGTAGCAAATATCTTGCAAAACTGTGTTAGTCGCTGTTTTGCAACGTAGCCTCCTTCATGTGTTAGAATTAAATGGGCTAAATGCTAATAGTGATGGGAAAATCATTAGCAATTTGATTTCCATACAAATTGTAAAGTAAATCCTGAAATGAAACTGAATTCAGAATAATAATTAAAATAAAATAGAAATTGGATTTTTATACCAATTCCAGCCTACAACTAAAAAGAAATCAACGGCAAGTATAGTAAAAAACATGCAAATTAGGAATAAAAAATAAAGGATGATTAGTGATTTGATTCAGATTATACTTTAATATGCTATAGATAAATTTTATTTTAAATCCTATTTTTAATCTAATTATTGTTTACTTATTTTATCTTTGATAAGGAGATTAAATACTTTATCTAAGAAGCTACCCCTTGTAAATGCATGGGTTGCTGACTAGTTTGCTAAAAGGGCCATGATGTACTATTGATATTGGATACCCAAAAAGTTCATAGATATAATGCACGAATTGGTTGTACACAATTATAAACTTTCAAGAGTAAATTTTGCGAAACTACTGGTTTATTGTACAAACTGTTAGAAAACTACAGGTTTTAGGAGCTATTTTACAGAACTCCATACTTCCAGAGCTAGATGTATCACAAAGCTACAAATTTTAGAAACCCTACTGCACGTAGATGTAGCTAACACACTAGGCCCACCTAGCAGCCGCTATACAGCTCTCACCCCCGCTATGGCATGTCTATATCATGCACCACGCTAGCATTACACTGACGACCACGTTAATATGCACAAGGGCGAAGGCAGGCCTTGGGCTACTAGGGCCTGGGCCTGAGGCCTACCATGATGTAACATCCCAAAATTTTAATAAAGTAAAAATATATATTTTGAATTTGAATATAATTATTTCTGAGTTTTCTTGGTATTATTGGTTTTATTTGGATTTCTTTGGATTTATACTTTGTATGAAAAATCCAACAAAAGGGAAAGAAAGAATGAAAAGGAGAAAAGGCCAAGAAGCAAAAAGAAAAAATTTGGAAAAATGTACCATGAAACCCTGAGCATACAAGTAAGCTAATTCATTCACCAAATGAAATTTTATGCATAAATAAATGAAGAGATAAAATGAAAAGACAACTTTTATATCAAAATGATGCATTTCAGAATTTATACAACATTTATAAAACTTATCTGGAGCTTTAAAATTATCATGGAAACCTCAATGCAATATCTATCTCTGGTAAAAATATTATAAATTAATAATGTGATTTATGACTTTTTAGAATTTAAAAATAAAACTATGAAAATCTGGAAATTGCTATGTCAGAATTTTTATTAAATAATGGTGTAAGTTTTTGAGCTAAAAATTTTACAAAAGCATTCTTAGCTCAAATCCTTCTGAAAAACAAAATTTTAAAAATAATAGACTTCAATTGCTCTCAAGGAAAAATTCAAAAACATTTTGAAAACTAGTTAATTTAAGGAATTCTTGTATGAAAACCAAAGTAGTGAATTGAGCGAAACCAAAGAAAATGGAAACTACATACCTTAATCTCTCTACATAAAAATTTCTAGAAAATTTCAAAAGAGATAAAATTACTTTTAAACAAATTGAACTCGTGATCAAAACAATGGGATCGTGTACAAAGAGTGCCACCATTATCCGTCGCCATCAGAGTCACGTCACCAATCTCTTCGGTCACTACCAATGGTCCCAGTGCCCACTCGTCGAGACCCTTCTTCCTCCCTGTTTTCGATCAAACCACTCTCTCCCAGGCAGGTCTGGCGCTTGACCGAGTTCACTCATCTCTTCTTCTCTGTTCGACCGACCGAGGAGGCGAAGACTCTCGATTTGCTTCGGTCAGCCGAGATCATCCATTGAACCCCGCCGAATTGTCGCGTCCTCAGAGTCAGCCTCGCCTCACCTCAGCCACGTCCAACCTCGAGTCTCCCATGGTTCTTTGCACCGGCTAAAACCAAGCGCCATCTCATTGTCCAAGCAACAGCACCAGCGCCATACCCCTTTGACTCTACTGCCCATACCTCCGTCGATTGCCACCACGAAGCCTCTCGCGCCATGCCGTAGCATTTAAGCACCGACCAGCTCACTTGTTTTCTTGTCGTGTCTGGTGAAGCTCTCATTCGAGACTGAATGCAACCCGGCCGAATTCATCCTCTTCCTTGCCTATAAATAGCTCCAGATGATCACTTGTGTTGCGCTTTTTTCCCCCCTCCTCCTTTCCTACCCTTGCTCAGCCAGAAACGCCAGAACCCCTTGCATTTCCGCCATTGCCAGGGAGCTTCCAAGCTCAAAGCCGAAACTGATTCGCACGAGATAAGACTCCATCCCCAAATTACTTCTGGATACATCATCTACACCTTCTAAGGGTCAATACCCCTAAAAAATATTTGAGCTTCTCCATGCGAAATGTCGCTGCCGCCGTGAGCTCATCTTCTCCAACTCCGATCGCTCGGTGGCAGCCTGATCCCGTAAGTCTTCCACCGAACTAACCGCAAAAATGGAACCACTAGTACCCCTTCATGTTTAATGTGCTACCGGTTCAACTCCTAACACCCCTGTTCATCTTCTCCGGCGTGGTGTCTCTGCCGTCGCCGCTCGAGTTCGGTGGTGCACCGCTCTGCTTCTTCTCTGGCCGAATTGGTTTCGCCTCCAGCTGAGCCTCGTCGGGCTCTCTCTCCCCATGCCGTCGCCGTCGCCGGAAAGCCACCGGAGCGCCGTCGCCGCTGAGCCCTAGTCGTGCCCCTATTTTGTCTCACTGTCGCGCGGTCCCTCCTTGTTAGTCAGAGCAAGCAACACGGTTCAAAGGGTAAAGGCGCTTCCTCTGATATGAAAGCGTATTTTCGAATATTTGATCAATTACAAAACCGAGCTAGTATCATTTGTGAATATCTTTTGCATTTGTATTCCAAGTAAGGTGAGACAAATTTATAAAATCATCTAAAATCAGGAGTATTCGGAATATACAAATATATTTAATTTTTGAACTTTAGAAATATTATTGGAATAACATTTTGTTAATAACCTTAATATGATCTTTATATTAGATTTGTGAACAATAAGTCAAGAAATAATAATATAAATTTTATATGATTCTAAGATCAGGATGGATTCAAATATACAAAAATATTTAATTTTTGAGCTACAAATGAATTTTAGGAATTAAGATCTTCTAATGACCCTATTATGGACTTTAAATAAAAGCTATACACCATGAACTATAAAATGATAAAATAAATTCTTATAGGTGGATCTGACCTTGAGATGTTCAAATGTGCAAAAATATTCAAATTGTGAACCATGTTTAAATTATTTGCTTTATGATCATTAACAAACCCTAAATATGGCCACTAATAGAAATGTAATATAAAATAATGAAATAATTTGTAAGAAATTCCTGGAAACAGCAAGGACCCATGTATGTAAAAATATTTAAAATAGAACTTAGTTGGCAATCTTTTAGTAAAATGAAATGCAACTGGCAACAACAAATAAATATGAAATCTATCGCGGTTGGTAACAAAATAATGCAAAACCAACTTTAGAACATTTCTAGGATTGCTTCCTGCTAATGCCTGAAAAATGAGTAAAGAATCATGTATAGTATAGTTGCAAACTTAGAATGAAACTTGATCCAATTTAACGTTTACGTTGTGATCATTTATACTATTTCATCAGTAAATAAAACAACTCGTCTAAATGCTAAAACTTGTAAAACTAGTTTAGAAACACTGTACAAAGTTCATACTACCATATTCTATAAAAAGAATCTTATTTCATCAAGGTTTGCATATTATTCTTATTAGTTCAAAACCCTTAAGAGTTAATCATTCGCTTCGCGTTCTCTCCGATTTCGTAAACGTAAACTTTACAATGCCACATAAGCCTTTTCAATGATGAATATAAAGTCTCGTCTAAATCATAAAACTTATGAAATTAGCCCAGTAGTGCTCTTGAAAGTATAGCCTACACAAATATGAAAAGATAATCTCACTTCACCGTGATTTGCCTATTAATCTTAATAGCTTAATAACCCTAAGTAATCACATTACTTTAGACCGTAATATGAATGAATGAACTTTAGGTATAAATGAGAAATCAATAATTATGAAGTTTGTATCACCAGAACCTTCTCAAATATCATGTAAATTAGGCCAGTAGACTAAATCAATAGATCTAACCAGCATAAAGCTAATTCTACGCGAAATCAATTAAAGATAAAGAACTAATCATTCATAGTCTAATGTGATCATTTAAGCCTTTTCATCAGCTCGCAAAGTAGCTCGTCTAAATCCGAATTTTGTAAAGAATAGCTTAGAAATAATCTTTAGAATATGATCTGCAGTAATCTAAGAAAATATTCTTATTTCATCTTGCTTTGAATCTGAATCCTAATAGAGCAAAACCCATAAGTAATAAGGTTGATAGAAAACACATATTATGAATATTAAAGTATGAAACTTGCAACTAATGATTAATTCTATTAATTCAACCAATTTTTGCATCTTGAATTTGTAAAATAAAATTAATAAATTCATAAAGAGCAATCCCTGTTTATTGTAAAGAGTTTTATTCTTGCTATCTATTTCCTTTTGCCCTTATTGAAGTTAGTATTTTGCTGTATTTTCCGTTGATCGACGTGTAGAACCCGACGTCTCTAACTCCGTCGTTGCCATCATCAGCCGCAATCCTCGTCTTCATCGTAAACAGTGATTAAGCAAGACAAGCACCCCTTTGACCATATTGATCCCAGTATTTAATTTTCTTTGTTTTACTAAACCAATTTATGCATGCGTTACTTTCTGTAAACTTGCTATTTTGTGGTACTGGTAATTATACATGTTGTCTCATTAACCTTCTTTGATAATTATGGACATGTGAACCTTGATAACCATAGATTAAGGATAGTCATTACTTAATGTCATCATGGGTATATGTGTTACATATTATTCATGCTTAGCCATGCTTTAGAATCAATAAAGCAGATGATCAGATCAAAACTTGTTTCCTGAAAACATTGGAAATGGCACTATTAGTTGCTGGTATTTTGATTAAAAACCTAAAATAAAACTATGTTTTGATGCGGGCGATTATTGGCAATAGCCGGATGTGCCAAAGGAATTGCACGTAGTGTAGGGTGGAGTATCGCCCGTGTCGAATTAAGGACCGAGCAATGGGATGCTATTGATCCAAGATTTCCATGCAACCACGAGGGCTATTTATGGGGTAGCCTTAGCCTATTAAGTTATTTAGACATGGCTTTGCTCTTTTGGGAAGGCGGGAGCTTGCACAGGCATTCCGGTTTGGTCTGCTTGACGGGGTTTCTACTTGCTAATGCAACGGTGTATGCCCTGCCGTGTTTAGAAACGTTGTGTTGGGTGTGTGAAAGTGGATCCATGACTTGTGTGTGTGTTTCTGTTTCTACGGCGGGGGTTAACGTCTCGGGCTGGATCGAAGTCATGTCTAGGTAATATAACGGCTATGTATGATCGAAAGATCATGACTTGTGGGTAAAGTTGTACACCTCTGCAGAGTTTAAATCTAATCGATTAGCCGCGCCCGTGGTCATGGGCACTTGGTGAAGTCATCTCAATGTTAGATGTTTTATTATTTTCAAAAGGGTGGGTTTCATTTGTTTTGCAACTGTGCTTTATGTCGAAAGGCTGACATTGATGGATTTCAGGATTTGATGATTCGTTGCTCACGTCATGGAGGACTGTGAGTGTTACTATGCTTTACTTATCTGTTATCAATTAAACTTGCTCTTATAAATTCCGTTTGCAAATAACTTGATTTACAAATTAAATTTCGCTTTATGCAAATTAACTGTAATAGCCTCCTTTGAATTGGCCTGCATATATGCATTTGCAAATACCACCTTAAGTCTTGCGGAGTACGAAAGTACTCACCCTTGCTTAATTTGTGGTTTTAGGGTGGATTAGAATGCAAAGCTTCGAAGGTTTGTTTCATCGCAGGATGCGGGATCTTATTGAAACAATCTATTCTAAGGATTTATGCCTTATCAGTTGCCTGCGGGATGGATGGGTACACTACAAGGCTTTGCTTCTTTTGATGCTAAATACTCTGAGTTGTAAGATTTATGTATTTATTAGTTCCGCTTAATTAATATAATGTATGGTTGTGATTCCAATTGTTGTAAATGTGCGTACTAGCTACTGATCCAGGGAATAGTACTGCAAGCACATTAGATTTCCATTTTTGCATTCTGTGTAAAAATGGGGGTCGCTACACATGATAGGTCCATGCAAAAAAAATGCAAAAAATATGTTAAAAAATCAGTAAAATTGTAGCTTAACCTAAGAAGGTGTGGTCCTGCCCAAGGCATGGACCTGGACTGGCTCCACCCCTGAATATGCATGTCTAGGGGACTATTTTATCTCCCCTGGCTCCTTCCAAAGGAAGGGGGCGCGATGACACGTTGCCCGATCCACAAGAGAAAAATAGTAGGGCAAGCCGTAGTTGTAGCACGGTGCATGATGTAGACAGGCCAAAACGGAAGGTGAGGGTGATATAGGGACTGCCAAGTGGGCTCAGTATGGCAACCATACATCTAGCCTTTAAATCTTTTTAAATTTGAAGTTACGTGAAATAGTTGCTAAAATATATAGTTTTCTGATAGTTTATATGACAAACATTTAGTTTTGCAAAATCTACAAAAATTTTGACGAACTAATTTGTACCATACAGAATTAAAAAAACACCAGTGCATCCTGCAGTGCACGTACCGCTTGTCTTTTCTTAGTTTTCGATATCAGAGACAAATATGGTGGCGACATTTTCGGTATCAGAGGACTGAAAGTAATTATTCTAAGTATATTTTTCTACATTTGCTTATTACTTAGTCTTTTAGAAAGGAAGTTTATCCGGCACGCATACATAGTTGCATGTTCACGAATATTATCCAGACCCTGCTGCTTAAATTTCAGTGAGTTTGGCAACTACTATGTGCCGTAGCTCACACATTTGAGGTCATGCCTAACCTGTGAGCATGCCTGAGCAGTGGCAATCCTTGCCAGTTGCCATCTACTCCAACTGTCCTACATAACACTTGAAATCAAAAGGACAGGAGTATGATAAAGTGTTTCGTATGTCCTCATACGCACCTTCTTTTTGAAGAGGTCAAGTGCAGCATCATCCCCTAGAGATCCCAGTTTGTATTTCGAGTCGCAACAGTCAGCAACATTTGGGTCCCTTGTAGTGATTATGATCCGGCTTGCACTCCCACCTTTAGTTAAACATGGCCTTATCGAATCCCATTCTGTGTTGGACGATAGATCATCAAGAACAATGAGATAAGTACCACTTATTAGAAGCTTAGATGTCTCGTCTATCAAATCATTGATTTGCATCACTTGTAACTTCTTGTGTATATCATCTCTCAATCTAGCGTCCTTCACAGGGTCCTTTCCAGTATTATCTGTGTGCAACTGCAGAGCTAAGCTTCTGAAGAACTCCTCACGATTGAAAGGATGCATTATAGTAACCCAAGCTCGCTTCAGAAACTTGCCAATAAGCTCTTGACTTCCGTAGACACTTCTAACAAGAGTGGTTTTTCCAATACCACCCATTCCCCACACAGAGATCACCTGATAACGCTCGTTCTCTTGGCAAATTAGATTGATGACATCAGATCTTGCTGCCTCTCGCCCGACGAGCTGAGATTCCTCTAGAGAGGCTTGCATTGTTGTAATGCGAGCAAGGTTCTTTCCAACGGCGACCGAGTTGGAATCCTTCTCGAGATGGAGGGCAGGCGAATTGGTTCCATCCATGCTCACAGATTGATCCTCCACTATCTCATCGGTGACATTATTTGAGCTAGGCTCGGGCTGGAATATAATAAGAAATAAGTTATTATTTATGTGACCAAATTGACTGCTCACAAAAACAAAATTTAGAACAACCAAACACTAGCGAGAAAAGCGTATTCACACAGTAATATAAACTTTTAGGAGAAAACCACAACTATAATCATATATGGGGAGTGAAAAAGAAACAAAAATTTCTTTTAGAAAAGCAATGCGTGATGCATTGCTGTTGGGACTGCAAGACAGACGTTGGCATCCTCAAGTAAAATTTGTAACAATGAGATGGCATAGACATTTAGATAATACAATGCGACAGGATTTCTAACAAAATGTTTCTTTAGCCATTAAACATGTATTTTTGCTTTCGTGAGTGGTTGGATCACAATCAAAGAACGATATATATTACCTTATTGTAGAAGAGATAGAGAGGCTGATCCGATGAAAATTTACTGAGCTTGGATAATGGGCTTGGCTGCCCTGTGCATAGTCTTGCAATTTCTACGTGGTCCGTGGCCACAATGATTCGGCTTCCATTCTTCCTGTCAGGGAAGCATGTTCTGATCCAATCCCACTCCACTACAGTGGACAGGTTATCATGAATGACAATCAGGTACCTATTATCATGCACATATCTATCGAACTCATCATTCAAATGACCTTGTGCTGCCTCCGTCTCCATCTTCTTCAGAACACCGACCCCTATGGTTCTTCCTTCTTCTGCCTTCCCCTTTACTTCAAGAGAATTCAAGTAAAATTGTCTGAGCAAGCTCTCCAGGAAACCATTATGATTGAATGGTTGCATCAGCTTAACCCAGGCGCGGCATCCAAAGTTTTTGTGTATATCTTGGCTGTCATAGACTTCCCTGATGACGGACATTTTCTTGAGATCATCGCTTGCTTCTCCCCACACCGAGATCACTCGAAGAGTTTGGTCATCTCTGGTGATCAGTTGGCGGAGATCCACTTTTGGTTCGTCCTTGTTTGCTGCCGCAATCCTTGGTTCATCGGTGCCAAATATTGCTGTGCTGCTGATGCTGGAGTGCTCAGCAGCGGTGGCAGGGTTGGAGTCTTCGATGAGGCGGTAGCGCAGGTTTCTCTGGCTCACATCCTCCACCCTGGCCTTCAGCTCCTTAATCTCCTTGGCGATGCGGTGCCGTGTTCGCAGCGTGCGAGGGAGGCGCCACCAAGATGGTTTTTGCAGATGAACGGAAAAGTCTTGGAGGCAATCCTCAGCATCGTAGGCCAGGTCACGGACCTGCTTCACCCAGGTTTTAACCACCTTCTTCTTGGTCCGGTCCTCGTCCGCGGCCATAAGGAAGGTCTGCATCATGTCGAACTCATCCTTGATGAAAGCCAGATCGCGCTGGACGCCAAGCTGCAGGGCAACCTCATCGGCAACGGCGGATTTGGCCGCGCCGAGCGCTCCCTCCAGCACGGACTTGGCAACACTCACCACCGTCGCCTCCATTCCTCTGCTACAGCTTGTTTGGGTAAACTGGATTACTGGAGTTGGGTGTGATAGAGCTCGGATGCTGGTGGATGGTCTAGCGAAGCAACGGACGGATTAAGAAGAGGTAGCTCACATCCAGGACGGCAGAAAATCACATTTTAAATTGACATGTGCACCCGATTGCCTGTCATAATTAGGTCCTATAGACTCAATTACTTTGATACTGATCAGGTCGTAATCTAAAATGGGAAAGTCAAATAATTGAGAAAACATAATCTTATTGACTTAGTTGATCTAATGGCGATTGAGTCGTCATAAAATATATTGCGAGGGAGAACTACGCTACAAGCCTCTACATTGACCTGCAACTTTGCACATATCTTGACAATATTTGCATGTGTCAGCATGGATTAATCTAATAGCAATCATGCCCTTGATAGATCATCAGCCACCTGCCAACAAATCATGTTAAGCAATACTAAAATCTCTTAAAAAATTACAAATCGGCCCAGAACTAGTTGACCTAGCTCGAGGCTTTGGACTGGGATAGCTCCGCGCCTCCACCCTGACGATAAGAAAGGGGCAAATGGCAATTGTAACCGAAAAAAAGGCAATTGGTGCAAGCCCCTCTGTTGAGCTACATTTTTTAACTCACCTTGCGAATAGCTGAGCCAGCTCTTCTCAAACCGCTAGTAGTACACATCTCCTCCTCGGATTAGGTAGAGAAATCCCGATGAGAGATCGAGATCGTTCCTGGCATGGCACGGTGGACCCCACTGGATTTGGGGCGAGGCCATCCATGGGTGGGTTGGGGGAGGCAGTCCGGCTGCAAGGAGAGCCATTCTCTCTCGCCGGAGTAGGAGGTGACAGGTGGAACTGTCGCGAGCTGGCAGCTGATTCTTGTGTAGTCGGTGTTTGACCGTAACTTAAATAGTCCACTACCGACTGTCAGATTTGAATCCAAGGGTCTACATTCTTCTGATGCTATTCGTGACTATAGCAGATGCACTATTGCACATAATCTTAGCCTTTCATCAACAGGGAACGAATGGACATATTGCATGCGGTCGCTTAACTTGCAGTGGCAGTAGTGACTGCAAGTGATCGCGGTCCGGCTCAGCGTGCGAGCCCAACGAGGGGGCACTAGGGAGAAGAAATAAACTGCTCCGCGGGGAGGCTAATTGGGCTTTAATAGGCCGCAAATTGCCAAATCCTTACGGCCCAATTGGGGTCTTTGGCCTTTAACCAGCACAGCAAAATGATGCATCCTGAATTTTCTTCACCCATGTCCTGGCCACCTTCTTGACTTCTTCTGGCCCCTCTGTTGAGCTACATTTTTTAACTCACATTTCGAATAGCTGAGCCAACTCTTCTCGAACTGCTAGTAGTACACACCTCCTGCTCGGATTAGGTAGAGAAATCCCGATGAGAGATCGAGATCGATCCTGTTCATGACTTAGCTGATGCACTATTGCACATAATCTTAGCCTTTTATCGAGGGAACGAATGGACATATCGCATGCGGTCCGGCTCAGGGTGAGAGCCCAACGAGGGGGGCACTAGGGAGAACAAATAAACAGCTCCGCGGGGAGGCTAATTGGGCTTTAATAGGCCGCAAATTGCCAAATACTTACGGCCCAATTGGGGTCTTGGCCTTTAACCAGCGCAACAAAAATGATGCATCCTGAATTTGTTTCACACATGTCCTGGGTCCTGGCCACCTTCTTCTGGCCCCGCTATTTGTCCGTGGCCATCAGGAAGGTTTGCATCATCTCAAATTCTCAATCTCTCTCCCTTCTGTAGCTTTGCTTCTTTCGTGTGGAGTTTAATTGTTTGTGTGTGCAAGAGACCTAGAGCTGACAACGTTTTTTTCTCTCTATTTAAGGGTTATTTGGCATAGCTCCAGCTTCACCAAAATTCGTGGAGTTGGTGAAATAGGATATTTCTACCTCTAGAAATTTATAGAGCTGGAGTTGTGAGTATATTAAAAGTGTTTAGATGGGTCATTTTGTTTATATTCTAGACTAAAAATATAAACTTAATTCACTTTATGTTAGCCTACAAGCTTCAGATATGAAGTGAAGCTGGGATCTGGAGCTCTGCCAAACAGAGCCTTAGACTGTTGAAGTACAAGTAAATTGTCTATCTTTCTTCGTCAGCTTAAGTCTTTAGGTAAACTAATTGATACGTGCAACTCAATATTGCATTAGAGCCAAAAAGATTTGAGTTCAAGAATTAGTTGGCGTAATTGAAAAATAATTGCAGGCTATTTCTATTCCACCTCTTAGGTTCGAGTCAATTTACCCTTTCACTTGTTTCAAAATTTGTGCAATTTGTATTGAGAGGAAAACCATTGAAGCACTATTCAACCATAAACAAGCAAATCTAACATAATCAATCACTGACTAATGTAACAATATAATGGTTACTTATCGAGCCCGAGATTGCAGCAAGGAAAAACGATGCTCCAACTACTATTAAATCTTAATCGACCAAGTACTGATAAAAATTACATGGGATGAATCGATTTTGTAACCCACCAATGGCGAGGTGCCAAAGGCTTCAACAAACTTACAAGTAGGGGGAATACGGAGACACGTCGAGATGCCTCAAGAGATGCTCCAGAGACTCCAGGTTGCGGAGGCCTCTATCCCCAGCGGCCAGCGACTGTATGCTGGATGCTTCTCGGCGATGTTGTCCATGTGTGCAGTGGCGGAGCCAGAAAGTTCCAAAGAGGGGGGTTTAAAAAAGAAGCATTCAAAATCAACTACTATGACTATCGATATATTGTAAAATAGTTAAAATTTAAATTGTATACAATATAAGTATGTAGTCTCTACCCTCTGTATTACGTGTTCACGCAGTACGCTGGAGTTTTTTTACTAATTACTGAATTAATGGGCTGACGGGGGCGGGGTGGGCTCCAGCCCCACCCAGCCCCACGAGTGGCTACGCCACTGCATGTGTGGGTACGCAGCGGAACCCTAGGGTGGGAGGGGAAGGAGGAGACAGGGGGCGTAAGAGCGGAGGAGAGTGAAGGTTCTCTTGGAGTCGGAGGGGGCAGGTGGGTTCGAAATTCAAAGCAACCATTCTCTCGCCGGAGTTAGAGTCGGAGGTAGTCTCTAAGGGTGCGTTTGGTTGGCCGTATCAGGGTGAACGGGATCATCCCGTCACAGATCTGATTCGATCCTGTGTTTGGTTGGTGAACGGAACCGTTCGACTGAGATGAGGTGGTGCAATTCCTTGAATATTCCTCGAGATTCTCAGATCAATCCATACTGACAAAATTCACCGAACCGATCGAGCAGACCTCCTCGTTCCCCACTCGATGACGCGATCACCGCTTCAAATGGTGGTTCTCGTTCTTGGCCTCGCCCTTTCTCCATCCGCTCACGGGCGGCACCCGTCACCACTGTCCACATGTGGCTCCCGCCAACCATGGCGCAACCCCCGCTCCTCCTCCACGACTTGGCGCCTCGCCACATGGCGATGGGTTCCCTACCTCCGCCTCATCGCCAAGGCCACCCCATCGTCCTCGACCTCGTCTTCTTGGCGTCTCTGCACTGCCTCCCCGACCGCTCAGACACCTTCCAAGTCGGTCTCGGCGACACGTGGGCCCCATCTGCCGCTCTCGGCGTCCTTTAGCTCTGTGTCGTGTATTTGTGTGGCGGCGTGTTCGATCAAGGCGGCCATGGATGCGATCGGGGTGACGAGATTTGGGCTAGTAGGGGTGAGCTATGGAGGCTTCGTGGGGTACCGGATGGCGGCGATGTACCCGGGAGGCGTGGAGAGGGTGGCAATGGTGTCTTGTGAGGTGTGCTCGAGGAGAAGGACCTCATGGAGGGGTTGTTCGTGGCGGGGTCGGGAGGTGGCGGCGCTCTTGGTGCCTGGCGCGGCGAAGGAGGTGCGACGTCTGGTCAGGCTCACGTTCGTGCGGCCGCCACTCATCATGCCGTCCTGCTTCCTTTGGGACTACATGAAGGTGCATTTCTAATAGAAATTTCAGGATTGTGTATATCAGGTAAAGGAGGAAACCAGAAACTCCTTTTCTGTGTTCTTTTACACATATAGCTTAATACTCAGGATTGTGTGTACTTTGTAACTATCTAGCTAGGAATGATCTCTATCATCTGGTTTTTAGTTGTGAATCAATATCAAGTGTAGAACTGATATCACTAATATCTCTATAATCTCGCATGGCATAGCTAATATCAAGTGTAGAGTTATCAGTTCTACACTTGATATTAGTGAAAATGAAAGCATAAGTTGATAACTACACTTGATATTAGTGAAAATGAAAGCATAAGTTGATAACTACACTTGATATTAGTGAAAATGAAAGCATAAGTGTAGAACTGATATTTTTTTTTCGAAAGCACAGCAAGAGAATTGCTGCAAAATTTATAAAGCAGGAGAATAGAGAATTACAACTAGTTTTTTAAGGAAAAAACCTTGGAAAAAAACCTCACAACATCACCGAACAGACAATTACAGGAAAGAAACACAACTGAAAAAAGACCTCTCGAAAAGAGAAGCCAAACCGAAACGAACTAAACTAGATCCATGGCGGACGAAGCAAAAGCACGACTGAGCACCGCATCTTTGATCACTCCCGCCACCTGATCCGGCCTTCTAGAGATACCCTGGAAGATGCGCTGATTTCTCTCGTGCCATAAGTTCCACCAGAAATAAATGAGCAGACCGTCAAGATGTCGCCGTGTATCTTTATGAAATTGGTCTCTTAGACTCCGCCACCATGTATATAACGAGCCGTTACTGCTTAAATTGTGCAACTGATCTAAATTCCCCCAGCGCAGAAGAGTGCCCCATACTTGTGAGGCGAAAGGGCAATCTTTACAAAGGTGGGTTGCCGTTTCCGGTGACGCGTTGCAAAGAGTGCAGATGGTATTACATGGCCAACCCTTCTTGAGCATATTATCCGCTGTTAGAATTTTATTGTGAAGCAAAGTCCAAGCAAAGAAACGACATTTAGGTTCAGTGTGCGCCTTCCATATAGGACAGATCTTCATTTTGCAGTAGACCGAGTGAAACTGAACCAGGTAGGCCGACTTCGCTGTATATTGTCCATCAGTAGTCCACCGCCACCGTATCTGATCTTCACTCGTGTCATCTCTATTAATTCTTTGTATCGTTTCGAAGAGCGTCACGAATTCCCTGATTTCTATTTCTGAGTTCACCGGCGTACAGAAACGGGTCCAGTAGTTATTAGACAAGGCCTTGTGCGCCGAAATGTTCTTTCTACGCGCAATCTTGAACAGGTTGGGTGCAATGTTTTTTGGCGCTTGTCCGTGCACCCAACTCGATCTCCAAAAGTCCGCCAATTTGCCGTTCCCAATCGTGACAATTGTTGAAGCATTGAAAAGAGATACATCTGCTTTGTCGCACGGTAGATCAAGACCCGTCCATGCCCTTTCGCTGCATTTCCAACGAAACCAAAGCCACCTAAGTCGAAGCGCCCTGGCGAATCGGTCTAGATCCTTGATCCCAAGACCCCCTTTGCTTTTCGGCGAACAGGTCACAGGCCATTTAATCAAACAGTGGCCCCCGCTACAGTTTTCCGGTTCTCGACCTCTCCAAAGAAAACTCCGCCTGAGTTTATCAATACACCGAATGAGCCACTTTTGCGTAGGGAAAATAGTAAGATGATAAATAGGTTGAGACGTTAACACGGAATTAATAATGGTCTCTCTTCCGGCTTTTGAAAGCAGTTTACCTTTCCAACCAGCCAGCCGGTTCCCTATTTTGTCGATCAATGGTTGTATTTCGATTCTTCTTAATTGCCTGATGTGTAACGGAAGGCCAAGGTACCTCCCAGGGAAATTTGTAATTTTTGCAGGGAAAACATTCAGCAGATCCTGCAAACGATCTTGGTGACATTTGATAGGGTAAATTTCTGTTTTAGTGATGTTGATCTTCAGTCCCGAACACTTTCCAAATGTATCAAGAATTGTGCTTAGGGCAGCCAGTTCATCGACATCAGCATTTAAAAATATCCCGGCATCATCGGTAAAGAAGAGCATCAAGTCTTCTTTGTTTTGCAAAGACCGGTTTGAGAACACCACGGCTCTTAGCTAGCTCCAGCATTTTTTGCAAAGGGTCAATTGCTAAGATGAAAAGTAAGGGAGATAGTGGATCTCCCCGACGCACTCCCCGCGCATGCCTTATAGTCGCCGTCGGTTGGCCGTTGATCAAAACCCTGGAAGAGGCTGTCCTGAGAATAGCAGAGACCCACTCTCGCCATTTCCGTCCAAATCCCAGGGCTTGAAGCACCTCGAGGATGTAAGCCCAATTTACCGAATCGAAAGCTTTGGAGATATCCAATTTGATGAAAAGGGTCGGTTTTCTGATCTTGTGCAGCTTCTGAATTACTCTCTGCACATATAAGAAGTTATCGTGTATGCATCTCTTTTTTATGAAGGCGTTCTGTGAGACTGAAACTAGTTTATCTAATTTGGGCGCAAGCCTGTTTGCAAGTATCTTGGTGATGATCTTCATGAAGCTATTCATAAGGCTGATTGGTCTGAACTGATGCAGTCTATCAGCATTCGCCACCTTCGAGAGCAGAATAATGTTCGCTTCATTTAACTTGTGGAGGTTATTGTGACGAAGTTCAAAAACCCCTAATTGCTTCCATCAGGTCCGGTTTGATGATATGGAGGCATGTTTTATAAAATAGCCCAATATAACCGTCAGGTCCTGGAGCTTTCTGATTTGGGAGATCCTGTATGGTTTTAGTCACCTCCTCATCTGTGATCTCATTTTCTAACTCACAGAGGTCTCTCCCAGTGTAACCCAGCGTATTCCAGTGGATAGCTTTGTCTCTTGTACCTTGCTCACCTAATACCTTTACGAAATATTGGTAAGTCTCTTTGAGTTTATCCTGTTGTGTAAAGATCTCACTGTCTTCATTGTGTAGCACCGATGAAGTTTCGTCTTCGTCTTGAACTGGCCATTAAATGGAAGAACCGTGTGTTGGAGTCCCCCAGGCGGATTTTGGTTAGCCTCGCATGCTGTCTTGCTCTGGATTTTTGGATGGCCGCAAGACCGAGTAATTTGTCTTTAAGGATTTTTCGAAGCCTAAGTTCGTTTTCTTGTAGATTCCTTTGTTCTTGTGAACTTTCTAAAATAGTGATAGTGACCTGTATCAAAGCGGTTTGCAACGCTATGTTCGCAAAAAAATTTCCTCCATATCTTTAATGCTTTAGCAGTTCTGATCATCTTGACATGCAACTTTAAGATGGGGTCTGATGTGGTTACTGGCTGAGTCCATGATTGTGCCACAGTGTCACGAAACCCGGCAACTTGGTCCAGCACACCTCGAAGTGAAAGCCGCTAAAATATTGAAAGTTTGCATTTCCTTGCATGATAAGAGGGCAGTGGTCTGATGTCATTGTTGCCAGAGCGCATAGGTCTGCGTTTGGGAAGAGGTCGTGCCATTCTGTCGTTGCCAGGAAGCGATCAATTCTCGTCATGGTCGGTTGTTCGTGCTCATTCGTCCATGTGAATCGGCGGCCTTGCAGGTCAATCTCTAGGAGTTGCAGACTATTGATAATGCGATTGAAGTGTCGCATCATACGCTGTTTGTCTGGCCTCTACTCTTCTCGTTGGCATGCCTAATGAGATTGAAGTCTCCCATGATGAGCCACGCGGGTTGCACTGCACTTTGCAGTGATTGTAACTCAGTGAGGAAGTTTCTCTTCTCTTCGTCTGATTGTGGCCCGTAAACACCAGTGATGTCCCAAGTTGACATATCAAACCTTGAGGCCAAGGTTGCAGTGATCGTATTGGGGGTTGATCTCGGGTTTTGGAGAACATAAAGGTCATCTACTGCCGCGATAAGAATACCACCAGATGTACCATTGGATGGTAAAGCGACCGTCTGGTTGACTAGTCTCGGACCAAGAGTTTCATGCAACAAATGAGTTGTCCAATTCGATATTTTTGTCTCCTGTAAACACACCACCGAAGCTCCAGTTGATTGAATGAAACGCTTGACACTCTCTCGTTTTGCAGGGTTATTGAGTCCTCTAACATTCCATGATAGAATAGTGCAATTTGTTAGCATAAGATTTCTAGGATTTCCACTCGCCATGGCTGCCAATGCCAGTTGATTAGAAGATATGTCGGATTCCGACTTACAGCCCCGTATGTGACAAATCGTACCCGATTTCGAATGGCTTGCAAGGAAGGTAATGAACGTAGCAACCCTGACATAGAATTCAACTCTGACATAACATCCCAGGTTCTGGCACAACATGGATACAACGGCCTACTGGCCTGGACCTCTAAGACTAATAAACATAGCATACAACTCGGACACAACAACCCAGGTTCTAGCACAAGAAGGATACAAAGGCCTAATGGCCTGGACCTCTACGACGAACTGATGCCAAAGGCGAGTACACAGAAGCAACGGCCTAATGCCCTCGGCCTCTAAACCAGACAGGTAACATGCATACCGACCGAGATACAATGGGCACTTGGCCACAAACAAAACATAAAAGAGAGAAGCCCACTTAACAGACACAGCTAAAACACCAATGCCGACAGACCACTTCCACTTGAGGACTCCAGGAGCTTGCATAACACACATTGGGAACATGAACTTCAACCAACGAAGACTCCCTGTTGAAGAAAGTTGCAGATCATTCCTTCAGAGCAGACCCGCCAGATATTGGAGACCCGCCAGCTAACTCCGCAATCTGCTTTGATGATTTCCTCCGGCCATCCTGCTTGATTATCCCCTGATTGACGAGCTCCAGTATAGCGTCGACCTTCTCTTTGCTCAAAGGCTTCTTAAAGTGTTTGGCAAACTATTCAAAAAGATCCTCCTGTGAATTCTTTTGATGCGAAGATGGTGATAGATCTTTGAGTTTGGAAGCTAGGAGCTCTTGTGCTAATTTAATTGTGCCTTTGTTTGTTCCTAGTCTGTTTCTCGCTTTTATTGCTAGCCTGGCACTTTTTCGTTGCGTGAGTTGTTTTCCTTTGCAAGAGGTACTTTGGTCCTCAGCTGGAGTGGTTTCCGGATTGTTTTCAGGATTATTGCGGCAAGGTGGCGTGTGGATGAGGGGGCTTTCAGGCTTGTGTGCGACCTCATTGATGAAATCTTGTAACATCCTTTGGTCATTGGTCAAGCTTATCTGTGTAGTTCTGGCACTATGTGAAATTGGTGTTTCTGGCAGCTCGTTAGGTTGTAACGTTTGCGGTTGATCTTCTGGCTGTGGACTTCTCAGTGATGCTCTCATTGATGATGTCGACTGATTTTGGTATTCGCTGTGGTGGTTTGAAGTATAGGTTATTGCTGTAATGCGAGTTGCCAGGCGATAGCCTATCTGAGGGTGTTGCCCGTGTTGTTTGTGAGGTTGCTAATGAAGTTTCAGGTAAGGAAGGTGGAGCTATCGATGATAAATTCTGTAGTGGCATAAAGGTTTCAAGTGTTGTGTTGACCGGCACTAATACTTGTGATGTTATCTCTTGTACAGATATTGTTTGTGGCTCTACTGTTTTGGTTGTGAAGGCTTGAATTGAGAGCTCTTTTTGTACCACTTGGCCGTCTCCGACATTGGCCTCAAAACCTAACTCCCTTTGAGTGTCAGTAGGTGGTGCCTCAAAGACGGTGGGTATTGTCGATTCAGATGAAACTAACTCCCTTTGAGTGTCAGGAGTTGGTGCCTCAGAGGTGGTGTGTATTGTCGAATCAGATGCAAGAGTGGAAGAACATCTATGACAGATTGCAGTTGTGGTGGAACCAAATGCAGTAGTGGAAGAACATGTATTTACAGGCTCCTCATGCTGTGCACTAGGTTGAACACCCATGACAGAATGCGATTTATGCACTGCGACTGAACTAGGACGTACCTGCAGCTCGAACTGAGCACAGTTGGATGAGGGTGGTTCCTTCACTTTGTTGTACCCCATGTAGATGTGCTTCTTGTCATTTCCCCCCTGGTGCTTCTTCAGGACAGACATGATTGGGTCAGCAAAGGTGACCCTTTTCTTGACATATTGTTGCTCATTCTTGTCTGCTAGGCTTATAAGCTTGGACGTTGGTGTGATCAGTTGTTGAGCTGCTTGGAAGACATGCCTGTAGCGACGTGGAGCTGATCCACCTGTGCTACGCCAAGATGCGCTGTGCCCATCTTCCACTCCTCTGCATCTTGCATCCCGGACCCAGGCGGACAAGCTGCGATGTCTACGTGTGCTGCGTCGGTGGTCTTCGCGCTTGTGCTCGTCGTCGTCGTGGTCATCATAGCGACGGTGGTGATCTCTGCCTCTATCTCCTCCCTGTGCCGAATGGTCCCTTCTCTCCCCAACCTCGTCCGGGGCCCCATAGGTCCAGACAAAGTCCCGTCGCTGCTTGCGGTTCGGAAGCCCTCCAGAGAATCCACGGCCACGCAGGAAAGAGAGGTCTTCAACTACCTCCAAATGGTTGCGCAGGTTGAAGACTTGTCCCCGCTTCATGTCGGTTGGGTCATCGTGGTGTGGTGGCATCTGTGGTAGAGGGACATTGATGGGAGGGGGTTCTTTGTCAGGCTCCATGACTGTCAAAGTGACCTCCTTCGGAATGTCGCAGGGATCCGAACACCAGGCCCAAAGGTCGAAAGAACGTGTGCGCTCTCTGCGCCTAGTGCGTTCTTGCACGTAATGAATCGCGCAACTCTTCCCCAACACTCTAGCTGCCACCTCCTCACTCCAGTAGTGGATCGGGATACCCTCCACACGGACCTTAACATGAAATTCGAAGTTGACGTTGGTTGCATACCGTTGCTCTGACCACGCAGCAAAGTTGAAGACGCGGCCTCGGTATGACACCCTTTCTGCGCCCAGCACCCTCCTTCTTACTGCCGATTGGGAGAAAATGACGAGGAATTGCTCTGGGAAGTGCTTGAGCAACTGGAAGTCGCCATGTCCAAGGTTGAAGCGCTCTCGGAGCATGTCACCCACCGTGAATGACTCCACCTCGTGTCTGTTCCCGTCGAACCAGCATATTGCCGCCTTGTCGATGAGCTCGTCCCGACGTCCCTTAATGGCTCCCGTGGCCGAGATGGCACAGAAAGCCCTAGCCGGCCTGGCCCTTGGGTCACCGGGATACCTCGCCTCCATGGTGCACCCGCTACGAGCAGCTTCACTGTATGACTTTGTGGGGGCAGTAGGCGTGCTCTTTGGTAGAAGGAGGGTAGAATGGTGCGTCTGAGTTGGTGTTGTTGTTCTGGTATGAGCTTTATCTTCGTATCCTCTTGTTCTGCTTGGCCTGTGAAGGACTTTATGCCCTGGAGTTGGTGTATTTGAAACTCTGGTGTGGTTGAGACGCTGGCTACCTCTGCTTGAGCATTCAAAAGCTTTATGGCCGGAATGAAGGCAGCGCCAGCACCTTACCGAAGCTTTGCAGTATCCAACAGTATGTTCCGGTGAAAGACAATTGAAGCATTTGCCTTTCAGTTTCTGCTTGAAGAACTCTGAGCCACTGAGGCGATGAAATGTTTGCTCTGACCTGCCTTGTGATGATGAATAAGTTTGGTCTCTCCTCCACCAGTACTGAGGCTTGACTTGAATCCATCCACCTGCATCTTCCTTTGGCACACTTGATGTAAATGCGTCCCGGGTGAACCGCTGTGCCCTTTGGTTTTGGTTTGCTTCTTCCGGCTTGGATTTGCCTTTGGCCAAGAGATGTTGTATTTCGGACCAATGCCATCTGGGACTGCTGTAGGGCGCGGGAGGATGCCGAACACTGTTCTCTTCCAATTGAATGCCTTTCCCTTTCTGAGAGGCTGAGAGTCTGGATTTGAGGATCCTCCCTTCAGTCTCTGGCCATGATTGTTGCCCCGGAGTGTTGCCATTAATGTCTTTGCCTAGCTCTGGTTGATAGCAACCCTGACCAAAATCCGTAGCCTCTCCTCTCGGGTTCTGGTGCAGCGTCTTCTGGGATGGAGTCGTGAGAGGGGGATCGCCATTAATGCCTTCGCATCGCTTTGGTCGGGTCGGGGGCAGTCCTTGGCTCTTGAGGAGATCTGTAGAGCAGATCCTCGCTTCGCCCTTCAGATCTGTCTCAGCTTGAACTTCAATTTCTTCCTCGAAAAGTACCTCCTTTGAATCCGATGGACCTTGCTCTTTCAGTGGATATTTGTAGGAATCTTGTCCCGGCGCAGGTAGATTTGGGTGTGGGGGGGTCGAATCCGTTGTTGGATTGGCTGGTATACTGTGGGAAGGGGGTGGATCTGGTCTGGATCTGTGGAGGGGGAGGGTGGCGAGAACTGATATCATCTGGTTTTTTCTTGTTATGCCAGTTGAGTGTTTCTGAACGTTCAAATACAATGTTTGGTCATGTAGATTTATCAGATTTTTTACATTTTAAGCAATATTATGTAGAATGTTATCTAATCGGAGTATGATTGTTTCCTGTGTTCAGACATAAATTTTTCTTGTAAGTGTTATAGCCAAAAGATACGAGCTGGTGAAGCAAATGCTAGGTTGATTCAATTTAACGTAGCTTCTATCTGTGTAACACTAATGCCTTTTGATCTTGATGCAATTTCAGGTGAAACTGATGCATGAAGCAGGCTATGAGCTGGGGAACCTTGACGCCACATTCATGGAGACAATACGGTCTAACTTGTGCGACCTACTCGGGGCAGATCCATCTGTTGTCAATCTCAAGGCTAAGACGCAAGAGAAAGTCGACAGTCTAGGGGAAAACAGGAGCATGTCAATTTTTTTTATTTTTGTTAGAGGACTTGTAGGCCAGGTCTTGAGAATGTCTGTTTGGTTACTTGGTTTGTACTGAATTTCTGGCGTAGTGGTTTAATCAGTCAGACGTGTAGTTTATATATATACAATGACATGGTTACGATTTAACCTCTGAATGATCACTACATGAGTAAATTGTTGGTTCAATCTCTTCTTGTTTTGCCTGTGATAGGTTGCACTTCCTCAATCGATCAATCTTCCACCAAAAGGGTATTTCTTACTCTCGATCATGCCTAACTCAGAATGCAACAAAGGCTGGGAAGAAAAATAAGGTGAATCAGGATGATCCATGATCATGACAACACAAAGCTACAGCTTCACTACACAATCCACACCCAGATCACAAAATCCCATCTTTAACATTCAACACCTCAATTCCCCAATTCAGTGTCCAAATCCCCTGCTCCGCACAACACCATCGCCATCAAAGAACTAGACGAACACTCATGGACAAAGAAAAGAACTTTCCTATCCCACACAGATCGACTCAAAAGGGTCAAACAACCGATCCAATTTCATTAGATTCCCTTAAGCCAACTTCATTCTTCAATCCAACTTCATCCCTTTAACCAAACATCATCTCGTACCATCCTGTACCATTCCTTCAAGCAACCAAACATCATCTCATACCATCCTGTACCATTCCATCTAAGCAACCAAACAAAATTTTGTATCATTCCATTCAGGCAACCAAACACCTTCTCTGTACCATCTCATCCAGGACCATCCCATCCATCCTGTACCATCCCATCCCATTCACCCTCGTACATCCAACCAAACGCACCCTAAGTTGACGACGAGAGCCCCACAGGAAAGGGAGAACAAAATAAAACAATTTTGTGGGGATACGATTGAAATTGTGCTAGTTACGAGCGTGTAGCTTAGAGACATTATTCGTAATGACAAATTTAGAGAGGTACTTCTTAGCATCCCTCTTTAATATAAGTTGTATAAAATTTAAAACAACGGAAGAGATGAGTAATTGTTATCTACTCTTCATTTATATGTTAATATTTAAGTAATTTTTAAAAAGAAATGTATAGGCACACCTCTCAAAACTAATTTTTCTTGCTATACATACTGCCTTTGGTCACAAATAGTTGTTGTTTTGGACATCAACATAGTCCCTAAAACACGCTTTTGACTTATAATTTCTATTATAATATATTTATAAAACTCAATAAAATTATAATGTTATCAAAGTACTTTTTGAGACAAATCTACACGCATGATTTTCATTTACCTAATTTTAACATTTAAAAATATATTGACAGTTAAAGTTTCAAAAGTTTGATTCCATATATGTCTAAAATAATAGCTATTTGCAACTGGAGCGAGTAATAGATAAGGTGCTTATTTTGAAGCATTGATAATTAACTAAGCACCGTGCTTAGCGCAGGTGCTTATGTATGTAACTATATGTAATTAATATAGTTATAACATATAAACTGTAGGATCGAAATATACTAAAGTAGCAATCAGAGGGGGGTCAATGATTGCGCGGAAGCTAAAATCAAATTTTTGGACTTTATTTTTCTAACACACCCCAATTTAAACTCAAATTGCTTAGAAACCAGTTCACACAGTCGGGAGACCAGTTTACGCAGTCAGCAGACCAGTAGAGCAGTCTGGGCGACCAGTAGAGCAGTCGGACGACCAGGCGAGCAATCTAGGCGACCAGGCGAGCAGTCGGGCGACCAGACGAGCAGTCTGGGCGAGCAGACTGATACATGTTCACTAAAACAGTAATTTCTAAAGATTCAACTGTTAGATCGATGTGAAATTTTAACTGTAGAAACTAGATTCAATTATGAAGCTATCCCAAAAAGAAACAACTCGATCGGACCTACGGATCTTGAGATATACCTTCGCAAGATGACTGAATCAAATAATGACGGGAGTTGATTTTCAGAAGCAAACTCCACCACGGACCAAAACTTCAGGCGATCAATCAACTATACTCTTGATTTGTTTTCCTTACGTTGCCTTCCAGTTGCCACACTAGGACCAAAACTTCAGGCGATCGATCGATCTTTTTTTTCCGAGATGGAGTGTGTCTTGTTACGCCTTGAGTAATGTAATGGTTTGGTTTCCTTGCTTGTAGATTTCGATCGTGTTGTTATAATAGGTGAGAAAAGGATCATTTAGAAGACATAGGTGAGTAAAACATAAATTTTTACAATGATCGATTACAGGGGTTGGTAAAGGCGTAAAGCCCCCTACTTACCGGAGACAAAAAAAAAAAACAGTAAAACAACCGCATTTGGTATTGGTCCTTTGAATTCACAAGACTCGGGGGTAAAAGGAAGGAACAATGCTTATGTACGTTACATAGGAATTAAAGGGGGACTAGCAACAATTTGGTTTGGTTTTGTCCAAACCCTAACAATTAAACCAGGGTAAAAACGTAAAATGAGATAGCACTGTTTAGTCCTACAATCAGGTAACACTTGTTGTTCGCATGTCTGGCGAACTCATCGATAAAATGACCTTGCACCCCCAACATTTCCATCTTCAGAACATCAAACCCCAGAGCCTTACCAGCAAATTTGAATTGAAGGAGAAAAAAAGTTCAAACCACATTAAAATTTTTTGTATATGGCTCTGAAACATCACTAATATTTATATAAAATTGTCAGATTATGATAAAGTCTAAGAAATTTTAAATATTTTAAAAAATTTCGACAGTACAACTGCAACTCGGGATCTCACAATAGCAGTAGGTGAGGTAGTTGGTGCCGATATGGTCCACCTCTTCATTGTCCGTCCTCCCCTTCTTCCTCCTCCCCCTCTTCTTCCCTTTTTTCCTTCTCCTCCCTCTCTCTCTTTCTTTCTCTTGTTGGTACGGTCGTTCTGGTCAAGCATGTGCTCGGTAAGCTTTTAGCGGCGGTCTCACCATTTCAAACATGTTGCCATTTGAAAATGGCAACACAAATTGTTGTCGTTGGTGCTAATATCTCTGTCGTTATTTCAAATGATATCATTAAAGTAGAACTGTAAATTTTTTGTGGCTTATAATTCTATAATTTTTTTAAAAATATTATTAAAAAATTCCTGAATCGTAATCATGTACGATTCCCTTTGCAAAGTACACACGCATGCAAGCATACGCCCACTCGGTCCTCTCGTATCTCGTTGCACTTGTATCCCTCGCATGCTGTATTTGCACCTTGTTTTTCATTTCAATGGGACTTTGAACCTCGTCTCCCAATAAAATCCGACATTTTCTGAAATTTCGAACCTTTGCGCACGCCTCGACGAACGAATCCTGCGTACTTGCCACGCCGCGAGGAAGTTTGTTACGAAACGTATGCCTGCTAAACTCTACTAGCCGAACACGGCTTCTGTTGTTTTTCATACACAGGAATCAACCAACCGAATCGTACATTTTTTAATAATATTTTTAAAATATATAGAAATAATGTGTTGCGAAATTTTTTTACAGATCTACCTACTGTTGTTATTTAAAATGGTGACAGTGGACAGGGAATTTGTTTGTGCAGATGCACATTGTGATTTTTGTTTGTCTTGCACTCTGCCAAAATGACGTAGGGAAAGTTATGAAAAATTACGAGTGGTTTTGTCGTCGAATAGTAAAATTTGTTATGGACGTAATACCGTGATGTGATGTTTAATGTTAGAAGGAACGAAATGACAGATAGTATAACATTTCATGGTGAAAGTTGGAAGTATATGACGTATATAATTTGGATCGGTGCTAATGTTGTCCTTACTAGTTCTACGGTACAAAGCCACACGGAGGGACAACAAATCTATACCCCTTTATAATTCACCAGTTCAATCTTTTTTACATGCACACAGTGTTTTGCCTCTACAGAGAATACTTTTCCTGTATCCACCCTAATATGTGCACCCAAAAATCCCCCTTCCTCAAAATCAAGCGCTAAAATGTTTTATCAGACCACTTCATCAAATCGATGATCTCAAACATTTGGTTCATCCTCCTCCCCCGCACTAATCACGCCAGTTCATCCTCCTCCCTCCCGCACTAATCGCGCTTAACCTGTCTCTCCCCACCCCTCCCGCACAAATCCCCTACCCTAGCTGCTCCCCTCCCGTCGCTTGCCTGTCTGCTGCCCGTGCCCGTCGCCTGTTGCGCCCGTCCTTCCTGCCCCTCGCCGCCTGCCCGCTCGGCGCCCAGCCTCGACGCCGGCTTGCCGCCGCAAGCCTCGTCGGCTCTGCGCCACTGCGAAGGCCCGCCGCCCGCCGCAAGTCCACTAGGGTTTTGCCTGCCTCGCCTCGCCTCTCCTCTCCTCTCTCTCTCTGCGCTGCTCACTCGATCTCCATGACCGTAAGAACTCCGATTCCGGAAAGAAATTGTATGTGTGTAGCCTTTGTGATGCATCCGTGCGTCTGCTCAAGCGTTTGGATTAAATCTCACCTTTTGTTTCCGTTGATTTCTTGCAGATCCGAGATCGACCGAAGCCACCGACCCGTCGAGATGGCGCTTGTAAGTGTCTCTTGGTTTGACTATGCTCGGTTTATTGGTTCTTGCGCGTAGTTTAGGTGGATTCTTACGCCTAGATTTGATTTTTTTGGTGCTGAATTTCCTAGATTAGTTGAGATAGTTGGCTGTGGATTGAACTTGATATGGCATATGCGGTTTAGTCTCCTAGATTTTTGGCACTGTGAATTGTTGTTGGAGAGCTCAGAGATTTTGATGTGATCTGGGCGCTAAATTCATCTGGGCATCGTCTTGGCGAGTCGAGATGCAGCTAGCTTGTTCTGTTGCTTTGCTTAACCATGCATTTCTTGCCATGATTCTGTGGGCTCTAGGAGGTTTTTGATCGGGTGTTGTCTTGGGATGTGAAGCTATTTGGACCCAAGAGCCATGACATTGTTAGGTTTAGGTTAAATGTTTCTACGCGTTTGGTGATGCTATTTTGTGTGGACCATGTGCAACTCAAATGCTAGGTAAAGAATGAAGGTGTAAGGAGGCAGCTGCCGTTTTGGTCAAACTACTTTGCTGTACAAAATTTGTGTATTGCTTGGCTACTCAAATGCTCTGCATCAAACATTGTTCACCATTTGCAAATATAGGGCCCTTCCTACATAGTTTTAGTAATTCGGAACTGTTTTCAATAGAGATCTGTGTAGTGGTGGCTTTGGTGGATTTTTTTGCTTCAAGTTTTATCATTTAGAGGCTATCAGAACCAAAGGCTTATTCACCTTTTTCAGATTTTAGGCACAAAGTGAGTATAATTAGGCTGCAATTTCCATTGACGTGTTTGAAATTACACACTATATGCAGTTGTTCTTATATAATTATTTACTCTAATTAGTTTGCATGAAGCATTTCCTCTGTAGCACATCAAATGATTAAAGTCATTGTATTAATGAGTTAGTACTTCTATTTCGAACCGATTCGTGTTCACACTTAGTTCTGTTTATCTTGTTTGATTCTCGCAACTCATATTGGATGTCCTGTTCATATGCTTCCCTTTGTTATAGTTTTCAGAATGTCATTCTGTTATGTAATATCATTTTCATAATCAACCATGTAATCTTCCTTTTGCATTGGTGTAGGTATTGTATGCTAACAAAGGAAACAAGAATGCGTTCAAGGCACTTATTGCAATGAATACGATGGCGTCAACGTTGAGTTGGCGAAGAACTTCCAGATGGGTGTCTCCAACAAGACTCTGAGTTTTCCAGATGAATCCTATTGGAAAGGTATGGGTGAAATCTCCTTGAGAAGTTACGTACAATAGTGCGAAATCTGATTCGAGCATTTTTTCTGAGTTCCTATTCTAGAGACTCCGAGGGCCCGAGCTTTTGAGAGCAATGCCATTGCACGATATGGTAAGCAAAAGCTAGCAACTAATTAACGTTCCTTAAATCTTTCTTGGACATTTGTTTGATCTATTACTTTACTCTGTCTTATCTATACCCCTTTATAATTCACCAGTTAAATCTTTTTTACATCCACACAGTCTTTTGCCTCCACAGAGAGTACTTTTCCTCTATCCACCCTAATATGTGCACCCAAAAATCTCCTTTCCTCAAAATGAAGCGCTAAGATGTTTTATCACACCACTTCATCAAATCTAATGGTCTAAATCATTAGGTTCATCCATCCTTCCTCTAATCTAATCGCGCACAAATCGTCGATTCCTGTTCCCCCTCCCGCACTTTTTAGCCCCTCCCTCTTCTCCCGCCCGCCCGCCTTTCAAATCGCCGATTCCTATTCCCCTCTCGCCAGACACCCCTCCCCTCCACTCCCTCCTCGCCTCAAGAAATCGCCTGGCGCCCGTCCTGCCGCCCGTCGCCCGCCTTGTCGCCTGCTCGGCGCCCGTCCTCCGCGCCGCCCGTCCCGATCCGATCCAGATCTTTCCCGCGCGCGATCCTCTCTTTGCTCCCCCATGTACGATCTTCGCTCCCGCTCCGCACGGCCCCCGCGCGAGATCCACGCTCCGCGCCGCCCCATCCCGATGCGATCCGGATTCCCCCCCCCCGCGACGATCTCCCCGCTTTCATTCCTTCGCTTGATGACATTGCTTTCCTTCCTCCCCCCACGCCGAGCCCACTTCCTCCAATTCGTCCCCTTCCTCTAGCCTTCCACGCCAAGTCGTACATCCGGTTCCTCCCCTTCCTCCAGATGTCCCCCCTTTGCTTTCTGGTACTTGAACGCAAGCAGCCTCCCTTTCTTCTCCTCTCATCGCCACCTAGAACCGAATCTTCGTCGTCATGGAGTGCAACCGCTGCGCCCGATACAGATCTCTGAGAACGGCTTCAGGGAGGGCGTAGCGTGGCGATTCTTCCAGCTGTTGGTGCCCACGCTCGCCTTCCGCCACTCAGTTGGGGTGTACCACCGCAACAACAAGCCGGAGAACCTCCTCGTCGACGAGTACGGTCTCCTTAATGTCACCGACTTCGGGCTCTCCGCCCTTCGCTGACACGAACAGTCGGGCCGGGAGGCCCTCCTCCATACCATATGCAGGACGTCTCTATAAGTCCCATCTGAGGTGTTCGCGCACAAGGACTACGACGGCGCCAAGGCGGACGCCTGGGCCTGCGTTGTACCTTTTGGTTTGTTACTGCGAAGTACTCGATTTTTCTGATGGTTTTTCCCATGTGTGTATCTTGAGAATTACTCGATCTTTCTGATCATTTTCGGTTGTTGATTCCCGAAGTGTGAGGACTTGATGCAATTTGTTTATTTCCTTGTTTTCCTACAGACTGCTGCCTGTCGCTGTGGTGGTGAGTGGGCACGCTTCTGATTTCTGAATCTTCGCATCTCTGAACTTTGAATTCGAAGAGTTCAAGCTCACTTGCTAAAATTTAGTGTCTAAACTCTGTTTTTTTGTTGTTATTCAGTGGCCCATGTATGTCCTACTCCTACATGCTATGTAGACGCGCTCTGTACAATGACATGTCAAGGTAGAATTGTTCTTCTCTTTTTTCTTGTGCCGTTTACTGTGAGAGGTTAATTAGTAGTACGGTTCTCTATTCTTCAATATCCTTCATGGTTTGATCACCTCCTCCATGTTTCAGATATGTGTGTTGTGCTGGATACATGCCATGCAGCGGGAGGTGCGGTGAGAGCAATTGCCCAGAATTATGCCTTGCGACAGAGGTGCATGCACGACACTCATTATTTTTTCTCTTTTTTTCCTTAGCTGATAACTTTCCTTTCAGTTTGTTACATTCTGTTGGAATGGATAATTTTATTTTGTGAGGATAATTGTATTTTCTGTTGGAATGAATAATTTAATTTTCTGAGGATAACTGTATTTTTGCTCGCTATATATATGTTTCAGTGCTTGTAGTGCTAAATCGGTTTAGGGTAAATATCTGTTGGTGTTACTACACTATCTTATTCCCTCACATGGATGTAATCTTGTTTTGGTGGATCAGACGGTAGGAGATGTTCTTGCCACTGAATTAATTAGTTAGAAACTTAGAACACCATCAGTTAACCTAACCTGAAATTCAATTGGATACAGTGAAAAACCATCCGTTTTTAATAAGAAGGAAAGAAGCCTTAGTTTATTTAAATCAATATTTAGCTACATCAAAGTTCATAACCTTTATTTATCCAGAAGTATGTATGTATCCATGTTAGATGTTACATTGTTATGTATGCATATGTTAATGTTAAGCCATGATGTTTGTTTTTAAATGTCCTGACAGATCACTGCAGGTTAGTGGCACTATAGAATTCACTGTTATGGTCCATAGTTTTTCCAAGGCAAAACAGAGTTCATATCTTGACGTGGATACATACTACTCCCATAGAAATCCCTACCTTTGTTTCTGGCTTGCTGCTATTGATAATCATGAGAAACAATGGAATTATTTGTTTTGTATGTTTCGATGAATTGATTTATCTCGAATTGAGAAAGAATGTGTGGAGATTGATATCAGGTATGAAGGTTTCATGGCACAGCAACAGTGTCAATTACAGCAGATAATTTGCTTTATGATCATGTGCTTTTGTTTTGAACTAAATTTATATAAGACAATTTCTTTGAACTGCAAGAAAAATGGTTCATACATGGTACATCATTTAAGATGCCCAACAGTAATGCATATCGCATCCCTTGTGCAATTTAATTGCCATTCTATGGATTTGGGTTCTTTTTTCTTTATTGAGCAACTTGTTTATCTCCTTGGTAGCTATATTCTGTTGGAACTCCCAGCTTGCAGTATTTGATTTATTTTATCTTCATCCATTGTAATCAACAATTGTGATGTTACTTTATGCACTTGTTTATGTAATCAACAATATAATAACTCTCTGTATCTTTCTTTTGCGCTTTTATCATAATCACATCTTACTACACTTGATTACCAAAACATAATAACACCTTTTGCTTATTTGAATTGTATTACTAAATATCGCCGTAGCGTTAGCACGGGCATTATGCTAGTATAAAGTAAGTGGAAGATAGTTGGAGGCCCGTCGCAATTGAAAACATGGGTACATGGATGCCGCACTATGGGCAAAGACCGCTAGACGTCAAAAGTGTAATCGTATGGTACCCACATGGAGTGCTGGGTATCTAGACGATGTGGATGTGACTGACTGTCACAGTAGTGGTAAGCACAGCTACAGCTCATGATCCTGCAGCAACAGTAGGTGAGGTAATCCCTGCTGAGGTGGACCACCTTTTCGTTGTCCTCCTCCCCTTCTTCCTTCTCCTTCCCCTCCTCTTTCCCCCTTTTTCCTTCTCCCTCCTCTCTCTTTCTCTCGCTGGTAGATGTGAGAAAACATAGTCGTTCTAGTCGAGCATCTGTTCGGCCAGCTTTAGTGGCCTCTATCGTCATTTTAAACATGTCGCCATTTGAAAATGGCGACACAGCTTGCTGCTGTTGGTGCCAGTATCTTTATTGTTGTTTCAAATAGCATCATTAGGGTAGAACTACAAAAATTTTCCATGGCTTATTAATTCTATAATTTTTTTTAAAAAATATTATTAAAAAATTCCTAAATCGTAAGCATGTAGAACTCCTTAGCGAAGTACACAGGCATGCCGCATGCAAGCATATTCCCACTCGCTCCTCTTGTATCTTGTTGCACTCGCATCCCTCGTGTGTTGCATCTGCACCTATGACTCTCACGTGCTGCATCTGCACCTGCTATTACAAATAAAACAAACTCAACGTAGTATCATGTTCTTCCATGAATAATAATAAATTATTTCATAATAAATATTCTTTATTTTATATATTATTTTCCATCACAAATATTTTTTTTTGAAAACGGCAGCCACCGTGAATATATTAGACGAGGAGAAAAGAACGAGTTACATAAAGAGAAATACAGGGTGCAAAGATTGCACCTGAAGGATGGGAAAGAAAAAAGCAAGAGGAAGGGGTGAGGAGAAAAGAAGAGGCTAGGCTAGAGACTCGTGAGTAGATACTGAAGCTTTGACGCTCCTGCAGCCGCCCAAGAGGTGGCATCATCCTTGATAAGCTGCAGAATTTGATCGTGACTTGCCCATTCGTGACGGAAAACTCTGTTATTCCGCTTCTTCCACCAGTGCCAGCATGTTAGGATGATGATAGATTTGAGACCCTTTCTGTAGCCCGAGCAGGAAAGGATGTGATGCAGACACCAATGATGCAGTTCCTCCATGTGGCACCAGCGGTCAGGTCATCACGAATATATTGTATTGGTGTCAAATTAATCATCAGCAAATATAGGAATTAACAAGTTTGACCAAGCGCCTCCCTTCGTCAATGCCAAGCATTGCAGCACCAGTGGTGCTATTATCTTGAGCAGCCACGAGAAACTTGGTGCTAGGCTCCTCAACGAGGCGATAGCGCAAGTTCCCCTGGCTCACATCCTCAACCCTGGCCTCGAGCTCCTTAATCTCTGTGGCGATGCGTTGCCGGACCTGCACAGTGCCAAGAAAGAGCCACCAGGGTGGTTTCTCCAGATGAAGGACAAAGTCCTGCCGTCCTGGAGCTGGAGGCATTCCTGCACATTGTAGGCCAGATCCTGAACTTGCTTCGCCCATGTCCTGACCACCTTCTTCTGGCCCCGCTCCTCGTCCGCGGCCATCAGGAAGGTTTGCAGCATCTCAAACTTATCCGTGATGAAAGCTAGATCGCGCTCGACACCGAGCTGCAAAGCGACCTCCTCCGTGATAGCGGATTTGGCCTTGCTGAGGGCACCGTCCAGCACGGACTTGGCAACACTGAGCACCGTTGCCTCCATCTCTCCTCTGTAGCTTTGCTTCTTTCGTGTGGAGTTCAATTGTTTGCATGTATCAGAGACCTAAAGCTGATAGTGTTTTTTTTACTCAGTCTAGACAGGTGTGCTGGGGCAGGTGTGTTGGAACTTCGAAGCTGCCATTCTCGCCGGAGTCGGGGTCGGAGGTGGTCTGACGGCGAGAGCCCCACGGGAAAGGGAGAACAAAATAAAACAGTTTTGTGGGGGTGTGATTGAAATTGTGCCAGCTACGAACGTCTAGCTTAGAAACGTGATTAGCAAGGAAAAACTGGTTTTCTTGCCATATATACCGCCGTTGTTTTAGATATTGTTATTGTTTTTAAAATACAGTTTTGACTTATAATTTCTATTATAATATATTTATAATATTATGAAATTACTTTTTGAGACAAATCTACACATATAATTTTTATGTATCTAATTTAAATATTTAAAAAGATATTGATAGTTTAAGTTTCAAAAGTACGACTTTATCTATGTTCAAAATGACAACTATTTGTGAATAGAGGGAGTAATAGATAATTAAGGTGTATATTTTGAAGCATCGATGCTTAACTAAGCACCGTGCTTAGCAGGTGCTTATGTATATAACTATTTAAATTAGACTCAGGGGTATTGTTCCTTTGAATTCATAAGACTCGGGTACAAGGAACAATGTATAGGTACATTACATACGAATGAAATGAGAAGGAATAGCAACAATTTGGTTTGTTTTTGTCCAAACCAAAACAAACCAGGGTAAAAGCACAACATGAGATAGCACTGTTCAGTTCTCCAGCTTCAGGTGTGGTTTTTTCTTATTCTCGGCCAGTTGGTCCCGCAAGTCTTCCTTGATTTTTTCTCTGATGTTACGGAGCGAAACTTCCTTGAGACTTGGCAGGAATTGTACCCCAGAAAACCCGTCACAGCTTGGAACAAAACAATAGTGCACCCGTAGCAGCTCAAGCTTAGGCATTGCTTTTTCTTCAAACTCAACCGATCTGAGGTCATATAGCCCCTCAAGCTCCAGCACTGTCAGACTTGTGAAGGTCTCAGGACGGAAATGGAGGTTGAGTTCTTTTCTCCTATTAAATGAATCATAGCGAAGACGTAAAATGACAAGATGTGGCAGCTCCCCAAGTACTGTTGTGGCATCATGATCCAGTGTGGTACTCCGTAGGGTCAACTTGGCTAGCATCTGAAGCTGTTGGATCCATGTAGGTAATTTGACCAGACAGCCATACAACTTAAGGCTCTGTAGGTCATTTGGGGGTGGGGACAAGTCATCCAAACAGCCTTCTAACCCAGGCTCGCCCTCGGCGCGCATTGACAAGGAATGCAAGCGGCCGTGATTGGCAATAGCAGAACAGAGCTCCCTGCAGTTTTTCTTGTTGATGCCAGTCACTCCTAGCTTACGCAACTGAGTGAGCTTCTTGAGCTCCTTCACCATGGCCTTCCCGCGTGCAACGTTGACGACACCCAGTGTGTGCAGGGCCGTCAACCCCCCAATCCCACCGGGCACTTTAACACCATACTTGTCCAAGCCTCGCAACCAAACACCAACCTTAAAGCAGAGAAATGGTAATGCGTCCAAGTCATCAATAGACTCTTTCCGTACATAGCTCTTGTAAGGCGCCGAGCCAAATTGCTCCAAGAGCCCACGAGATGTCCGCACATAGTACAAGCTGCGATTCTCATTAGTAGGCATGAGACCGGCACGGAGGTATTTTAGCTTTGGGAGCTTAACAATGCTTGCTGGCAATGTGATCACGTTTGTACGTCTGATATCCAGTGTCTCCAGGTCTGACAGATTACCAAATGAATCCGGGAGGTGGTAGATATATCCACATCCTCTTAAAGACAGGAACTTTAGGTGGCGAAGGTTCCCGATTGGCACAAGGTCACGATCCCGCAGATATTCTGTGTCTTCTAAATCCAGCACCCGAAGCAATCTCATCTTCTTAGAAATGAAAAATGGTCGCCACTCTCCAAACACAGTCAACGATCGAATGTGGGACACGTCCAATATGCTTCCCAAAACACCCTTCTTTTGGTCTCTGCTCCAGCTACGGCTCACAACAAGGTGGCGTACTTTATTTTTGGACTGCAAGGTAGAATTCTCATCTAATACGAAAACAAGATTCTCTTCTTCTGACTTTGAGATGCTAATTTCACGCATGAGATCATGAACTTGGTAGAAATCAGTAGTCTTCCCGGTTATATCAGTCTCTGATTTGGATGGTTGTATCATGCTCCTGTTAAGAATGTCTGTAAAGTGTTCCTCTGCTTCCTCTGCAGTCTTGCCTCTCACTTCCCTTGAGTAACCCTCTGCAATCCACCGCCTCACTAAGCGTCTATGCCTGATGTTGTGGTCTTCAGGGAAAATCGACAAATACAGAAAGCAAGACTTGAGATGATAAGGCAAACCATCGTAACTTGAGTTAAGGACTGTCTTTATCTCCTCAAGTTCCGGATTGTTCTGCAACTCCGCACTGATATGATCATTCAGTTTTCTCCATTCCAAATCAGTTTTAGGTTTGGTTGCCAGAAAGCCACCTATAGTCGCTATGGCAAGGGGAAGCCCATTACACTTATCCAGAATTAGTTTTGCTTGCTTCATCATGGTATCAGTTAAATCGTACTTTTCAGCCCCGCTAAATACCTGAAACATGATAATCAGACATATGATTGCAGGGGAATCCTTTAAATCATCTCCACCAAAAGTATAAAGCTTCAAGCAGATTAATAATCAGACATATGATTGCAGAGCGGCAATCATTCAAAGACCGGCACGTGTTGGTACAAATTCTAATCGCATGCATTGGTGTAATATTTTTTTTGAAAGATTGGCAGGAGCTCTGCCTTTCATTCAAAAGAGGGTGCGAAAACAACAGTTGAGATCGTGTTTGTTTGTTTTCCTTTCTTCCTTTTTTTTTGGCGAAGGACGTTGGCTCTTATTTAGATTGAAGAAACGAAAGGAAAGCCTACGGGACTGATTGCATCTAAGAAACGAGTACTTTTCGTTATTTCTTTGTTTTAGAAATTTTCAAATATTATGGTCTAATCTTTTATTCTAGAAAGCTGAGATCAGTTTATATTTCAGTTTGAGTTCATTTCTATATATATATATATATATATCTTTATGCCGCGTGACTCATGTTAGATCCTCTATATAAACAGAGATCGTGCACCCTTAAATTTAAACTACAGACTACTTTGATCTGAGTTATAATCACGAGATGGTAGTTTGTCTGGGATCAGGGGCGGATCTACAGGGTATGCCCGGTATGCCACAGCATACCCTGTAGATTTGGCCTAATACAGTCTATAATACCGTTATTATTTTATACAGTCAGCTTGTGAAGGTCATAACTTTAGATCCGTAGGTCCGATTGAGCTAATTCTTGTTGGGTTAGTTTTAAAATTGAATCTAGTTTCTACAGTTAAAATTTCATTTCAATCCAACGGTTGGATCTTCAGAAATTACTATTTTAGTTAACATGTGTCAGTCTATTTTTCTAAAACCGAAGCAGTTTTTTATAATGTTTATGGGTGATTTGAGAATCAATAAAAATTTGTTTTAGCTTCCGCACAATCATTCACCCCCCTCTGATTGCTATATTAGTGTATATCGATCCTACATGTAATTTGAGTGCAAGACGCTAGTTGATTTATAGAGTAGAAACAAATATAATTGCTACTTTGCTAGAGACTAGAAATTGCTTGTTGATGCATTGCTTTTTTGTTTGTAGAGTTGTTGAATTATAAAGATAACGGAGACATTGCATCTCTTTTCTAGAAACATGTAGCAATGAAGGCTGCTTTTGCTTCATCTTTTTTCGGAAATATTGCAAAACGAGAAGCAAAAGAAGGCCACCTTCGCTTCATCTCTTTTAGGAAACATTGCATCTCTTTTCGAAACGTTTATTGAATGAGATATTTTCTTTCGATTTAATGAAAATGATATAATCAAGAGTTTTATGGCTATTAGAAGGCGGAGGCCAAACAAGAAGTAATATTGTATTCTTTAAACTATTGTAGGTCGTAAACTTCTTTTATGCATATTTCATACTTAAAATGTTCGAACTATTTATATTATAATTTATACTTGTATTATCATGTTTCTAGTTATTTTATACTCAGATATCTAATTTCTCGACAATATTTATAGTTGTTTATCGAATTGTTCATTGGATTTTACCGAATTATATATTATAATATTAGCTCGGCATACCCTAACTTAAAATCCTAGATCCACCACTGTCTGGGATGAACCCTCTAGTATACCTTGGTGTTCTTTTGTGCGCTTCGATATAGCTATCTGCTGCAGTGACCAACAAATCTGCCGCATATATGATTTTTATGTATCTCATCTAGATATTAAAAAAAAAGTATTGATAACTAAAGTTTCAAAAGTTTAATTGTATGTATCCTAAAACGATATGTTTTTATGAACCGGAGGAAGTGTACCCTTCCCTCCCATATATTATCCAGGGAAATTTCCAAGATCATTTATTACCATGAGAGTGACACACACTATTAATATGATCTTTTCTATAGATGTATTGGTCATATCGTTGACCAAGATGGTAGCAAATATCTTGCAAAACTGTGTTAGTCGCTGTTTTGCAACGTAGCCTCCTTCATGTGTTAGAATTAAATGGGCTAAATGCTAATAGTGATGGGAAAATCATTAGCAATTTGATTTCCATATAAATTCTAAAGTAAGTCCTGAAAAGAAACTGAGTTCAGTATAATAATTAAAAGAAAATAGAAATTGGATTTTTTTTTATACCAATTCCAGCCTACAACTAAAAAGAAATCAACGGCAAGTATAGTAAAAAACATGCAAATTAGGAATAAAAAATAAAGGATGATTAGATATTTGATTCAGATTATACTTTAATACGCTATAGGTAAACTTTATTTTAAATCCTATTTTTTAATCTAATTATTGTTTACTTATTTTATCTTTGATAAGGAGATTAAATACTTTATCTAAAAAACTAGCCCGTGTAAATGTACGGGTTGCTGACTAGTTTGTTAAAAGGGCCATGATGTACTACTGATATTGGATACCCAAAAAGTTCATAGATGTAATGCACGTATGGTTGTACACAATTATAAAATTTCAAGAGTAAATTTTGTGAAATTACTGGCTTATTGTACAAACTATTAGAAAACTACAAATTTTAGGAACTATTTCACAGAACTCCATACTTAGAGTTAGATGTATCACAAAGCTATAAATTTTAGAAATCCTATTGCACGTAGGTGTAGCTAACACACTGGGCCCACCTAGCAGCCGCTATATAGCTCTCACCCCCGCTATGGCATGTCCACATCATGCACCATGCTAGCATTACACTGACGATCACATTAATATGCACAGGGGCGAAGGCAGGCCTCGGGCCATCGGGGCCTGGGCCTAAGGCCTGCCATGACAAGTCCATACAAAAAAGCGCAAAAATATGTTAAAAAATCAGTAAAATTGGAGCTTAACCTAAGAAGGTGTGATCCCGCTCGAGGCTTGGACTTAGTGTGAGACCCCAGATTTACCATCCGGAATCTCCTGTGTATAACCGTACTAGTCCCTGATCAGTTGCTAGTACACACAGTGAAGCAGTGATAATCATAACCAGAACATTGTATTAAACGATAATAAAAAAAATGAAGTACTGATCATATGATCACTTATTACAACCACAGATCAGAAGACCTACAGTACCACACAGCGGAAGACATAAAATAAAAAGGCCAACTCATTCGCCACAGGCAGACGACTGGGAACGCACTCCTACTCTTCAGGCTCGCCCTCCTCGAAGCCACAAGCGTAGAATTCCTCTCCTTCAGCGGTATCTTCAGACAGCTCTGGAGAGGTTGAATTGTAGCACGTGAGTACAAACGTACTCCGCAAGTCTGGGAAATTATGACATGCAGGGCTTTCCAAAGAAAGGCTTATATGGTTCATTTTGCATAAAGCAATTTTTATTAAACAGTACACATATAGTTTGTGTAAAGCAACTTTATCAATTATTTGTAACATTTGAATTTATCAATATGTATAGCGACGGTTCCAACCACCATCACTTAGTATACAGGCTCTATCCGCATAATTTAAAAGATTAAGGTAATCCAACTCATGACTCCATCCGTCATGTTCAAAACAGGTTCCCTCCACCTGATTGGCTCAATCCGCCAAATAAATATCCGAGAGTTCTAACCACTCCCGAATTCCAAATCCACAGTTTTTAAAAAATTTAAAACCAAGTCTACCAATATGAAAGCATTCTTTGCCGCTCTTGGCCGTGAGCACGGCTATTGAATAGTTTATTTACTCTGCGAGTTTGTACACTTTACCCACACGACATGATCAACCCTTGGTGCCATGCAATTAACACACTTCCTTTGGTGTGTCGGCGGAGCGATCATGACAAGACTTTTACGGTGTAATAATCTAACCCGACTCAACCGCTAAGGTTTCACCGTGAAGGGTTCCATCCACCGATCGAAGCCCCTCTTGCGCGTGTGGGAATAAAACACTTTGCCTCCATCCAAGCACCCACATCCAACCATCCGTGAGTCTAAGTTGAATTACTACAAATTAGTCGGCCGGGTCGTACCCATTTCGGACATGTGGTTGTCTTGTTTTGCTTAGAATGGGCAATCATAAGCGTCGGTCCTTAATCAACTTGGCGGCACTTGCACAAAACCAAACGTCGATGCTCCATCCGCTTTAGCCATCGGACCGATCCGCTCAAGTCAAAATCATTTTTATTTTCATTTTATTTTGCAAATACAGCAGCAAATACATTGCTACCACTTTTATAAATACGCTTTCATAATAATTTCTAATTCATTTTTTCCCAATAGGCGTTTTAATCAATTTTGCACATAAGCATTGATCTACCGCTCTAGTCAAGGAAATCATTATATAAATGATAACAAGAATTAAACTAGGGTTACAAAGGCATGAACAACAATCAGCAAGGGGATTATCAACAAGTTGGATTAACTAAACAACCTATTCACTTAAATATCGATTTACTCAAATTAGCCATGCATTTGATAAACTCTTGAAAAGACTTTTAAAAAAATCATAGGAGCAAAGTGCATCAAGGAGACTTGCCTCCTCTGGTCGCAAGGTTGTCGTTGCACTGAAATTCTTCGGGATTGTCGGCGGCGACGGCGGAATCTTCGGCTACGCGCAAAACGAGACAACAAATAAAATAACAAAAAATAAATAAAATCTAAAAATTATAATAAAAATACTGGCAGATAGAGGATGATTTTAGATGAATTTAGCAATTTGAATCACTTGATTCGGAGTTCGAATGACAAAGATATAAATGTTTGAAGTTTGCACAAATTGGAAAAATCAAAAACGAAGAATATTCTCAGCATCTTTTTGGCTGAATCGTTTTCTTGACTTCAATGACCAGTGGGGCCCAGCTGTCATCCTCTCCAATGCTTCTTCAACCTCCAGCTCCTTCCAGGCAACACAGGGAAGCTCTGGCTTCCAATGGCGCCGGTGATTGGGAACATGGCGAGCGACGGCGGACGGAGAAATGGAAAGGCGGCGCGACGGGGAAGTGAGGGCACCCGGCGGCAGGGAGCGGCATGGCCGGAGGCGGCGCGCACAAGGCCCGCAAAGGGCGGCGGTGAGGCGAAACGGCGCGCGGGCGAGAGGAAGGCAACGGCGACTGGCGGAGGGGCGCGAGAGGTGCGGTGGGGTTCGGGGAATCCGTTGGTGTGCTCGGCGACCGGCGAGAAGGACCGAGATGACGTGCCTACGGCGGCCATGGCCGGCACGACCGGGCTTGCGTGGGAACAGCAAACGGCGGCGAGGCGGCGGCCGTCGAGGGCAGGGAGGAGTGCGGTGAGGCTGGCCAATGGAGGTGTTCACGCTGGAGATGGCCGGGAAGACTCCAATCGGCAGGGGCTTGAGCTCCATTTGGCATCAATGGTGTTTTGCGCAGGAACAGGATGAGCAAGATTTGGGGAAAAACTTGATTCATTAAATTTTGCAAAATTAACGAGTGCGATTGATAGATCATGATTAAATGAGTTTAAGGATGCGAGGAATTGGATTGAAGATTACCGATTCGCAAGAAATCGACGAAGAACGGCAGAACGGACGACGACGAACAATCTTCAAATCTGTGACCGAAACTGCAGCGAAGATGAAATCTTTTTGAGGGCTTTTGATCTACGGGATAAAAGACACAATATGACATGGTCGATTCATAGATTGACTCACCGGATTGCAAGATGGCCCGACGGCGTCGACGACGAACGTCGGTCGGATGTTCTTGCTCAAATTCGGAGGTCGAAACGTCAATGAAACGAGAATGGGAAGGAAGCACTGCGTCGGGGACGTCGAGACGAGCAAATGAAGCACTCGGGCACGCGAAGAGACGAAGAAACGGCCGAGATATGGAAGGTGCAAGAATTCGCGGATTGGGCGTGATTGCAGCCGTTTCGAGAGAGGAAAGGACGAGCGTTCTGTGGGATTTGATTCACTTGACTCTTGCCTTTCCAACGCATCAGTTGCCTTATTGATTGGTGAAGTAATGTGGCTTGGGTGGCTTTGGAAAGGAAGAGGCAGAGAGACAGCCATGAAGCCTGGAGGCTGGAGCTTGCTGCCTGCACGATTCCAGTACACGCACGGAGGAAGAAAGAGAGGAGAGAGAAAGTGAAGGCTTTTGGTGTTTGGGCCCACAAAATTGATTTCAGCCCAAAAGAAAAATGATCAAAAATTAGAAATGAGTTTAGAATTGAATTTCGGATTGAATAAATACGATGGCGAATTTGAATTTGATTTAAAATTTGAATTCGAATTTAAATTTAATTTGAGGCGAATTTAGAATTTGAGGATAAATGTGGAATAAATTCCGAATCTGGGTGGAAAGGATGCCAGGATAGATAATTAAACCAAATAAAATCCAAATCTTTAAATTAATTATTTTAAATAAAATTTTAAGCAAAAAAGCGAAAATGGGGATGTTACACTTAGACTGGCTCCGCCCCTAAATATGCATGTCTAGGGGACTATTTTATCTCCCCTGGCTCCTTCCAAAGGAAGGAGGCGCGATGACACGTTGCCCGATCCACATGAGAAAAATAGTAGGGCACGCTGTAGTTGCAGCATGGCGCATGACTTGGACAGGCCAAAACGGAAGGTGAGGGTGATGTAGGGACTGCCAAGTGGGCTCAGTGTGGCAACCATATATCTAGCCTTTAAATCTTTTTAAATCTGAAGTTACGTGAAATAGTTGCTAAAATATGTAGTTTCCTGATAGTTTGTATGGCAAACATTTAGTTTTGCAATATTTACAAAAGTTTTGACGAACTTGTGAAACCATGTGCTGAAAAATTAGCTGAATGATGAAATTGGCATTGGTTGTGATCATGGTGTGTGTTGTGCATGTGCTATTTCAGACGATTATTTGATATGCTTGTGATAGCATGATAATATTTTTTGCTTGATGCAATGCGCTTATGTGAGTAGTTGCATGGATTGACCTTAAGTCAAGTCGTGGACTTGTGCTCGGATGCGTTGCTTGTTTGTTCATGTGCAGGTGTTGCTCGAGGGCGAACGTGATCGATGACGGGACCGGAATTAGGTTCATGGATGAACTGAGGTTCGGGACTAGATTCAGGGAGAAATCGAGGTCTTGGTGGTCAATGATATCATACGGGATGTTTGGGCTTGAAAACATGCATATGGAGGCTTGTTAGTCACGTGAGTATGGTATGTGAGCTGTACACACGTGTAGAAGTTGTATTCGGCCATGTTAGGCAAAGTGGAGTTGTATACAAACTCTTTCCATGTTGAATGTGGAGTTGTATTCAATCTCTTTATGTTTGCTCAGTATAAATAGGGAGAGGTGTCTCCTGTTTATGCTAAGAGAGCCTGTGCATCAAGGTATTAGGGTTTGTACTCTTTTGTTTGGAGTATTGTAACTAGATCAAAGAGAAATAAGAATTCTTTTTGCGGCCAAGCTTCTTGAGTCCTGCTTTCTTGATCTGGTATGCGGCTGTGATTTCTGCGACTAGATGCACCAAATACAAAATATTCCTGGCGTCTAGTTTCTCCTTGGTGTGAGTTCCTTGGCGACTAGTAAAACAAGCCTAGAGATTGTTTCTTTGCGTCTGGTGGGTTCTCGTTCAAGGTCTTGAGGTTTTTGGTGCCTTGAGTTCCTAAGCCTGTCAAGTGATCACGACTAGAAGATTGGCTGTGTTTTACCTTGAGGTTTGGTCCGGCGTAATACTCTTGTTTGGTCCGCATCAACGTTCTTGTTTTGGTCCGTCGAAGTCTGATCAATTCTCGTCATTTTTTTGTTTCATTCAAATTGCGAAGGTAATATCTCGAGATCCATAGATCCGATCGAGTTGATTCTTATAGGGTTAGCTTCGGAATTGAATCTTTCTATAGTTAAAATTTCACATCGATCTAACGGTGGGATTTTGGGAATTACAGTTTTAGTGAACATATGTTAGTCTGTTTTAATTTGGTCCGCGCGCGAATAATTTGGTCTGGCGTGCAAATAAAAATTTGGTCCAGCGCGAATAATTTGGTCCGGCGTACAAGCAAAATTTTGATCTGGTGCAACATGATTTTGGTCCAACGGTGCAAGATTTTGGTCCGGTGCAATAAGGTTTTTGTTGAATCCGATTCAAGCAATTTGAGTCCGATTTGGGATGTATCAAAAATTTGAATTTGGCTTCCGCGCAATCATTCACCCCTCTTTGATTGCTAGTTTAGTATATATCGATCCTAAAAAACTCATTTGTACCGAACAAAATTAAAAAAACACAAGTGCATCCTGCAGTGCACGTGCTGCTTGTCTTTTCTTAGTTTTCGATATCAGAGACAAATATGGTGGTTGTCAGTGTATTCTACACCAGGGTACTCTCTCCACCGCTGTTAGGTGGGACCGTGCGCGCAAAATGCAAAAAGAAGAAGGTCCTGTGCAAAGGACTCAGCTAGCTGAAGAGAGGCTTGGCGGGCGACCAGGACACGTGGCCGCCCGGCGGGCAGTTGGTCGACCAGGTCCCAACCCCGGGCGACCAGATCACGACTACGGAAGACTAGGACACGTGGCTGCCCGACGAGCAGTCAGACGACCAGGCCACGTGGTCACTCGATGAGAAGGCGAGCCCGTTGTCAGCCGACCACGAAGACAGGGCTGGAGGACTTCTGCCCAAAGCCTTCGCCAAGATTACAACGTATCATAGCCATTAAATGCGCATGCGAGCCATTAAATGCGTATGAAAGCCATTCAATGCGCGGGGAGCCGTTACAGTGCGCCTGGAGGCCATTAAATAGGCGTGGCTTCCTGATGCCATAATGACCTGTCCCTTCAACTGAGCCAGCTTCACCAACTCCCCGCCCCGAACCCCTCCTCTCGGGCGGTCCGAAGACAGGCGGCGTCAAGCTACGGCGTGGACAAAGAGGCTCCGAGAGACAATAACGACAGGACTAGACACAGTCAATATAATTAATGTAAAACCACTCCCCCTCTGCCTGCCCTAGCCAGTCCCGGGAGTATATAAGGGAGCTAGCGTGCATGGGGAGAGAAAAGGTTCGAGAGGTGGATGAGTTCACGAGATCGGTCAGTCGATCAGTCCACAACGGAGAGCAAGCTGAATACTAGAGCAACACAAGCTTGAGCAGGACGTAGGGCTATTACCCGCATTGGGGGCCCGAACCTGGGTAAATCCTGTGTGTTCCTTGTGTGCTCCCTGTGTGTTCTTAAGCTTCTTGTCCTGCTCATCACGCGAAGAGAGTAGAGAAGAGAGCCGAGTGTGACGCGGCTGCAAAGACCCCCTACCGAAACTAGGTTATACACACGAACCAATACTGTCTGGCATAAACACGCCGACAGTGGTGACATTTTCGGTATCAGAGGACTGAAAGTAATTATTCTAAGTATATTTTTCTACATTTGCTTGTTACTTAGTCTTTTAGAAAGGAAGTTTATTGGGCATGCATACATAGTTGCATGTTCACGAATATTACCCAGACCTGCTGCTTAAATTTCAGTGACTTTGGCAACTACTATGTGCCGTAGCTCACACGTTTGAGGTCATGCCTAACCTGTGAGCATGCCTGAGCAGTGGCAATCCTTGCCAGCTGCCATCTACACCAACTGTCCTACGTAACACTTGAAATCAAAAGGATAGGAGCATGATAAAGTGTTTCGTATGTCCCCATACGCACCTTCTTTTTGAAGAGGTCAAGTGCGGCGTCACCCCCTAGAGATTCCAGTTTGTAGTTCCAGGTGCAACGGCTAGCAACACTTGCATCCCTTGTAGTGATTATGATCCGGCTTGCCCTCCCATCTTTAGTTAAATATGGTATTATCGAATTCCATTCTGTGTTGGATGATAGATCATCAAGAACAATGAGATAAGTACCACTTTTTAGAAGCTCAGATGTCTTGTCTATCAAATCTTTGATTTGCATCACTTGTAACTTCTTTTGTATATCGTCTCCCAATCTAGCGCTAGTATTATCTGTGTGTAACCGCAGAGCCAAGCTCCTGAAGAAATCCTCACGATTGAAAGGATGCTTTACAGTAACCCAAGCTCGCTTCTGAAACTTGCCACTAAGCTCTACGCTTTCGTAGACACTTTTAACAAGAGTGGTTTTTCCAATACCGCCCATTCCCCACACAGAGATCACCTGACAACGCTCGTCCTCTTGGCAAATTAGATTGATGACATCAGATCTTGCTTCATCTTGCCCAACGGGCGCTTCCTCCAGAGAGGCTTGCATTGTCGTATTGCAAGCAAGGTTCTTTCCAGCGGCGGCCGAGTTGGAATCCTTCTCGGTATGAATGCTATTGGCAACGGTGACATTATAACAAGAACGAAGTTATTATTTATGTGACCAAATTGACTGTTTACAAAAAACAAAATTTAGAAAACCAAACACTAGTGAGAAAAGCAAATTCACACAATAATAGAAAATTTTAGAAGAAAACCACAAGTCCACAACCAACATCATATATGGAGAGTGAAAAAGAAACAAAATTTCTTTTTAGAAAAAGCAGTGCACAATATTTGCATGATACATTGTTGTTGGGGCTGCAGGACACACCTTGACATCCTCAAGTAAACTTCGTCACAATATGATGGCATAGACATTTAGACAATACATTGCGTCAGGGTTGCTAAAAATTGTTTCTTTAGCCGTTAAGCATGTATTTTTTGCTTTCAGGAGTGGTTGGATCACAATCGAACAACGATATTACCTTATTGTAGAAGAGATAGAGAGGCCGATCCGATGAAAATTGAGTGAGCTTGGATAATAGGCTTGGCTGCCCTGTGCATAGTCTTGCAATTTCTACTTGGTCCGTGGCCACAATGATTCGGCTTCCATTCTTCCTGTCAGGGAAGCATGTTCTGATCCAATCCCACTCCACTGCAGTGGACAGGCCATCAATGACAATCAGGTACCTATTATCATGCACATATCTATCGAACTCATCAATCAAATGACCATGTGCTGCCACCGTCTCCATCTTCTTCAGAATACCGACCCCTATGGCTCTTTCTTCCTCTGCCTTGCCGTTTACTTGAAGAGAATTCAAGTAAAATTGTCTGAGCAAGCTCTGGAGGAAATCATTTGGATTGAATGGTTGCACCAGCTTAACCCAGGCGCGGCATGCAAAGTTCGTGTGTATGTCTTGACTGTCATAGACTTCCCTGATGACGGACATTTTCTTGAGATCATCGCTTGCTTCTCCCCACAGAGAGATCACTCGAAGAGCTTGGTCATCTCTGGTGATCAGTTGGCAGAGATCCACTTTTGGTTCATTCTTGTTTGCTGCAGCAATCCTTGGTTCATCGGTGTCAAATATTGCTGCGCTGCTGATGCTAGAGTGCTCAGCAGCGGTGGCAGGGTTGGAGTCTTCGATGAGGCGGTAGCGCAGGTTTCTGTGGCGCCTGCGCTAGTAAAATCTCTCCGCGCGGCCGACAAAACTTTCTTGGGTGATCCCACGGCCGAAGACTGAGACGAGCGGGCAACCGTGACCCAGCCGCCCAGGCGGAGGCTGCTCGCTACGTCGGGCCGGGCGCAGCTGGCAGCCCTCCCCTCGCTAGTGGAGGAGTCTGTATTGTAGACAGCAGCCTAACTCCAAGCGCCCAAACGTGTGTCGCATTCTTGAGGTATCCACTCCTTGTTTGAAACCGGATTGTGAAAGGCGAAGCTCGATGGATCTCTGGCTGCTGCTGCGCGCGCTCTCTCCCTCTCGATCGCCCCGTCGCTTTTGTTATTGCTATCTTTATTGGTTTTTATTTATATTATTTTAGATAACGACACAATCTCTAATACATGCTTTTAAATGTTATCTTTTTAAATTATATGCTAGCAAAAATCGTTAAAAATATAATCATATGAAAAAATATTTTCGATAACAAATCTAGCAATATCATTTTCACGTGACAAAATCAAATTTATTTTATATGCAGAGGTCAAAGTTTTAAAAGCTTAAAACAGTATTCTAAAACGACGTTAAAAAAGAACATAGACAGAGGAATTTATCCGGTAGTAATGGCCATTTCCCCTAATATTTTTTAAGCTGTTATTGGTTTTGGACTTAGAAGCCATCACTTTTTTTTTGCTCTCTAACGAACTTTTTTTTCAAATCTATCTCCTTTTCAAACACAATTAAAAAATAAATCTCTCCTCGACTGTGGAAGGCCACCAGGTGACACGTATCATCTATCGTGCTCACATACTGCCGTAAGAGGTGCTCGAGAAGAGCACTTATCGAGCATTGCTATCTCAGTAGCTTTAATGCACCCAGTTAATTAAGCAAAATAAATTTATTGAGTGATTAATCAAGTAATTAATTAATCAATTAAGGTTTAATTAAGTGATTAAGTAAATGATTAACTAATTAAAGTGAGTAATTAATTAATAGGTATAGTAATCGGGTTAATCGATTTAGAGTTTCGGGTTTGACGAGGGCCAGCTATAGAGGGAGGGAGGGTGGCGAAGGTGGTAGGGGCGGGAGAAGACGGTGTACGATGGTAGATTCACGGTCATGAGCCACCAGAGATGGGGAAGAAGGGGGTTGGCGGTAGGGGTATTGGTGATGTGGCAGTGAATAAGGAGGTGGGTGGTGGCGAAGCCGCCAACCGCGACAAGAAGCGCCAATAGCAGGGGCAGGGGCTGGAAGGCAGGCCTCCAAATGCCAGAGCGGCGGTGGGGAGACGATGGGTAGAGGCACACGATGGCAGTGTGGTGAGGGTAGTGGAGCGGTTGTAGCATGAGGGCAAGATAGTGGGATAAGAACAAAATAGGATTAAGAGGTAAAGAGAGAAAACCTAGGCCGTTGAATTTGGATTTAACAGTTAAAAAATTTTGACTGAAAAGTTCCAAAATTTTAGTCCATTGATATACAGTCACTCCTTTTTTTTGCAACTCTGTTGCAAGTTGTTTTTATTTTTCCTTTGACTTTTTATCTGAAACTGAAGTTACAGATTATGCCGTTTTGTTGGAACGCATCCAATAGCACAACAAAGCAGTAACAGCCGGTCCAGCCGGCACCACGTACAGTCCCGACTCCTAGACGTCAAACTGCATCGCCAACCCTCCGATCTGATGCTTCCTCCCAAACCAACCCAACACCATCGTCGTTCGCATCGCGAGGATCCATTGTCCTAACCTATAGGGCCTGTTTAGTAGATCTCTAGATTCTAGCTTCACTTAAGATCTGAAACTTGTAAGCTAAAATAAAGTGAATTAAGTTTATATTAATTTTTGATCTAAAATGTAAATAAGATGATTCATTTAAATACTTTTAATATACTCATAGCTCCACCTACACGAATATAGTAAAGCTGAGTTCCTGCCAAACACACCCATAATCCCTCCAAACTCAAATACCGGAGCACCACGCTAAACATTGCACGCACCGCACGCACGACTGTTGAACTCGGCTGTTTGTTCGCTTCCCTTCCCACGCACACCACAACTTTGATCAAAGCATTAAGTCATTACTGCAGCGGGCTACTGCACAGCTTAATTTTGGACCATTTCATCAAGCCACCAACATTCCAGTTCAAAGTCTCTAATTGCATATGGGGAATTGAGAACCACTTTGTGGCCTGCACGCTATTAGCCCAAAAGATATAAGAATGAACATATTAATACAAATAGCTAGGGATGGAGCATATTATAAAAGTATTAGCACACAAAAAAAAAGAAAAAAGTGGACGGGGAATATAATAAGCACTTGAGAAATAGTGGGAGGACATGCACACAATTACTTTTTTTTTTAAACTAGATTGTAACTTATAAGAAGGGTGAAATTAATATTAGTCCACAGCTCGATGTAAAAACTTCGACTTTTTCTTTTTTTTTACGAGAAAACAGCAAGAGAAACCACTGCTGGAAATAGATTAAAGCAAAAAAAAGTACAAAAGACAAGCAAAACAAAGAACAAGAACAAAACTTCGACTATTTCCCTCCATCTGGAATGAAGGGGAGAGCTCCTGCCGAGTTTTCGAAAAAAAAAACAAGAGAGAAACAGGTGTCTTTAAATCGATGAGCTTTGACTGCTCTGGGCAAAGCGCTGCAATTTCCTGATGCTTCATGGACACTATGATTTAGCTTCCATTCTCCTTGATGAGCTTTGACTGCTCTGGGCAAAGCGCTGCAATTTCCTGATGCTTCATGGACACTATGATTTAGCTTCCATTCTCCTTATCAGGCAGGAAAATCCTGTTCCACTCCCACTCTTCTAAAGTTTACAGGTCGTCAAGAACAATAAGATACCTACTTTTGTTCACCTGGCTTGCAAAAGCCTTGTTGATCAAGGGTCCTTCTGCTGCCATGCATCTTGTCCATCTTTTTTGTAATCTCAATCCCAACGACTGTTGCTCCTTCTTGCATCTTTCCAGATTCTTGAATCGAGTTGGATAGGAATAACCTGACCAGGCTCTTGATGAACTCATACGGATTGAAGGGATGCATCAGCTTGACCTAGGCACGTCATCCGTTTTCAGACATCCTCCCAAGATCACTTTCTCCCCACACTGAAGTAACACCAACAGCCTCGTTGTCGCTGGAGATCATTTGGATGAGATCCACCTTTGATTGTTCTGCTGCAGAGGGCAACTCACGTCAGCACCAAATGCTGGCACGCCTAGGATGCCGGACTGGTCATGTTATGGTCATTGGAACTATGTATGAACAGTACCTACGTACTGTAGCAATAGGATTAGGAAGGGTTTACCTTCCTCAATAAGAATATTTATTTCTGTAACATCCCAAAATTTCAATAAAGTGAAAATAAATATTTTAAGTTTGAAAATATTTATTTCTGAGTTTTTGGCATTGTTGAATTTTATTTGGATTTCTTTTGAAATTGTTCTTTGTATGAAAATCCAACAAATAGAATTAAAGAATGGAGATCATCCAAACATTATCTGAATCCAAGAAAATTTCCAAAATACCCTCAGAAGTGATATTTATCTCTGGTAAAAATTCTAGGAACTGATCATGAGATATAAAAAGTTTACAAATAAATAATACCATTTGAATCTTTAAACAAATTGAAAAGTGAAGTGGAATTTCCGGGCGGTTGACAGTGTCAGAATTTTCATTAATCAACCGTAAGGTAATTTAGTCTCAAATCTGTACAGAAGATTACCAATTCCCAGTGGACCTCAGTCAAAAGGTTTCATAAACTTTTCCATTTGATTGATAGTCCAACCAGTGCAAGTTCTAGCTGACTAGATGAAGCTCACCTCTTCACTCCTACTCCCTTTCACCGCCATGTGGGTCCCCGAATCCAGAATCTCCATTGAGCGGCAAACCCAAGTCTGGCCTCTGGAAATCACCGACCTCAACCAAATGCATTGCACCTTGGGAATCACAGAGGTAGTGCTCCACTTCCTCCCCTCCACTACTTCTCTTTCCTCCTCAACCAGCGCAGGAACTCCATTCCCCTTGCGCCGAAGCCCCCTAGAGCTCAAACCCGGGATCGATTCGAGAGAATGAGCAAGCCATTTCCAAATCCCTCCTAGATACACCATCTATACCCCCTAGTGATCAAATCCCTGCAAAAATATTTAGCATCTTCCATGCGAATTGGAGCTGCAGCCGTGCGCCCTTCCCCTCCAAATCCGGCCACCGTGGACAGCCCTCCTCGGAGCTTCTCCCTCGCGGTAAAACTCAAAAACGGAATCTTCTCTACTCCCTGATGCTCACTAGGCCACCGATTCAGTCTCTAATGCCCTTGTCTTCTTCCTTCACCGAGCGCCATTACTGACTGCGCCCAACTCCGGCTGCGCACCGCCCTGCTCCTTCTCCGGCCGAATCGGTAACGCCACCGAGTTCCCCTCGCCGAGCTCTACCTCCCGGTGCTGTCGCCTTCGCCGGAAAGTCGCCGGAGTGCCCTCGTCGCCGAGCCCTAGCTGTGCTCTGTTTTCTCCTCTGCGCGTGGGAGCAGTCGAGCCTGAGGTAGGAGATGAGTGAGCCAAAGGCGTTTCCTTTTAAGTGAAAACGTATTTCCATTTCTTCATGTATTTACCAATAGGCTGAGACTGAAATCCTGAATATCTGTTGTGATTTTAATTGAATTTTAGTAAAATAAACTTCATTATTCATATAAAATCATAAAGGATCAAAATATACAAAAATATTTAGTTCTTGAACTTCAGAGCAATTTATTGGAATTAAACTTTGCTATAATCCCATTATGGTCTTTGATGCAAATCTATGCATAGTAAATTGTAACATGATGAAATAAATTTATATATTTGCCTAATATCAGGAAGATTATAGATATGTGAAAATATTAAAAGTTCGAACTGCAAAACAATTAGTTGGATTAAACCTTGATTTATAACCTTAATATACTCTCCATATTAAACTTGTGGTCAATACGTCATAAAACAACAAGATAAGTTTTATATGATGCTAAGATCAGGATGGATTCAAGTATACAAAAATATTCAATTTTTGAATAACAGAACAATTATTTAAATTCAAAATGGTATGAATTCTATTACAAACACTATTATGGACAATATTGCTCATGTGAAAAATATAACTTATGAAATCGTATAAGAAATGAATATGCGCTTCTGGGATTGTAATAAACCTAATCATGCAACAATATTTAATCTTAGGACCAAGTTTAATAAAGTTGGTTGTTAATCCTCATTAAACCCTTTTATGGCCATTAGCAAGATACTAGCATGTTAGCCCATAAAATGGTAATAACACTTTGAATTGGTTCCTGGAAATAGCAAGAGCCCATGTGTGCATAAATACTCAAAATCAAATTCAATTTGCGTTCTCTTAATGAAAGAAAATGTTAAAGATAACAATAAGTAAATAGATAATCTATTGCAATTAAAGTTGAAATAATGCTAAACCAACTTTAAAAGCGTTCCTAGGATGGTATTCGGTCGATACGGAAAATGAATCAAAGAGCATGTATGGTGTAGTTAGAAACTCAAAATGAAGCTTGGCCGATTCAATGTTACCCATATGGTCATTTAGGCTATTTCAACAACAGATAAAATAACTCATCCAAATACTAAAATCAGCAAAACCAGTTTAGAAACATTGTACAAAGTTTATACTACCATATTCTGCAAAAACATCTTAATTACAATGTGCTTTCCATTTAAATCAAGCTAGTTCAAAACCCATAATCATTAATCTGTCATTACCCTTTCTTGCCAATTTTGAATAGTAGTCTTTAAGTATAGCATGAACCATTTTAGCGATAAGATTATAGTCTCGTCCAAAATCCTAAAACTTGTGGAACTAGCTTAGTAGTGTTCTTCAAAGTATAGCCTACCCTGTTATAAAAGGATACTCTCATTTTATCAAGATTGGCATATCCTTCTTATTAGATCAAAACCCTTAAGTGATTAACCTTTTGTTTTATTTTCTCGCCGATTACGAATAATCGTCAACTTAACAATGCCACTTAAGCCTTTTCAGCAATGATCATAATGTATCAGCTAAAGCCAAAGATTCATGGAATCAGCTTAGGATTGTTATACAAAGTATAAATCATCTTAATATGAAGAATTGACCATATTCCATCATGTTTTGCATACAAATCCTAATAGCCAAACAACCCTAAGCGCTCATGTGCTTAAAAGCCACAATGCAATTGAGCATATGTATGCTGCATGTCTTGGTGTGCTCTTTTGCTCATATATTCCTATCGATGTATATGAGTCATAGAGGTCACCATTAGTAACCAAAAGTTTAAATCAATATTGTTTTGAATCTGAATCCTAATAGAGCAAAACCCGCAAATATTAGAGATTGTCGAGCTCATGTTGTGAATAGTAAATCAATGAAACCTTGCAACTAATGCTTAATTCTATTAATCCAATCAATCGTTGCATCGGAATTAAGTAAAATAAGATTAATAATTTCATGAAGAGCAATCCTTGTTTCTTGTAAAGAGTTTATTTGTTCTTGCTTTCTATTTCTTTCGCTCTTATTGAGGTTTATTGCTTTGCTTTATTTTCCGTTGTTCGACGTGTAGATCCCGCGTCTCTAGCCGTCGTCATCTTCGTCAATCGCAACCTCGTCTTCGTAAATAGCGTCAATTAAGCAAGGCAAGCATCCTTTTACCATATTGATCCCATATTTTATATTCCTTTTGTGCATTAAATTGTTTCATGCATGCGTTTATTTTGTATAAATCTGCTATTTTGTGGAGTTGGTAGATAAACTGTTGTCACATGAAACTCCTTGCGATTATGGAAATGTGAACCTTGATAACCACGAGAATAGGGTTAGACATCTCTTAATGTCTTCATGGGTATACGATCATGTTAACACCTTAGCCATGCTTTAGTATCGAGAGCAGATGATCATGATTAAAGTTGTTTCTGAAATGTTTTACATGAAACCAAAATGATCCTTTTTGGGAAAATGGTTGCTAGTACTTTGATTAAAAACCCAAAATAAAACTATGCTTTGATGCGGGCGATTATTGGCAATAGCCGGATGTGCGAATGGAATTGCACGTAGTGTAGGGTGGAGTGTCGCCCGTGTCAACATTAAGGACCGAGCATCGTGTTGTATGATCCAAGAAAATCCGTACAAACCACAAGGGTGAGAATGGGGTAGCCATAGCTTGTTATGTTAATTAGACATGGCTTTGTACATTGGTAGGCGGGGCTCGCCACGAGTTTTCGGTCAGGTCTACCTGACGGGTATTCGGTCGAGTCTACTTGCTAATGCAGCAGTTATGCATACCGTGTTGAAGCGTTGTGTTGTGTTGGTGTCTTGAAAGTGGATCCACGACTTCGCGTGTGTGTTTACGGTTCTCTGGCGGGGTTAACGTCCGGCTGGTCAAAGCCATGTCTAGGTAATGTAATGACTATGTATGATCGCTCGATCGCATACTCTCGTATGGCGATCCACGGTGACGTGGTGAGTTGATCATTCCTTGTGGGTGCAGATTGTACACCTCTGCGAGTTTAAATCTAATTGATTAGCCGTACGCGGTCATGGGTGTCTTGGTGAACTTGCACATGTTAAATGTTTTATTATTTCAAAAGGGTTGGTATCTTTTGTTTTGCAAAACTGTGTTTTATGTCGAAGGGCTGATATTATTGGATTTCAGGATATGTTGTTTCGTCGCTCACGTCATGGAGGACTGTGAGTGTTACTTATGCTTTATTTATTTGTTATCAATTATATGCTCTTACAAATTCCGTTGCAAATAACTTGATTTACAAATGAAATTCGCTTTATGCAAATTAACTGTAGTAGCCTCCTTTGAAATGGCCTGCATGTATCATAGGTTTGCTCAAGTCTTGCTGAGTATGTAAAATACTCACCCTTGCCTAATTATATTGTAGGTAGTTGTGTTTGCGAGAGCTTCGAGTTCATGTTCGTCGCAGGTTGCGGGATTCTTTTGAACCAATTTATTTCTAAGGATTATGCCTGGTCAGTTGCCTGCAGGATTGGATGGGCAAACTGCAAGATATTACTTCCTTTACTGCCATTTGTTCTCTGAGTGGTAATAGTTATTCGTATTAATCGTTTCCGCTTAATTGATTATTGTATGGTTGTGATTTCCAATTGTTGTAAACATGTGAGTGCTAGCTACTGATCCAGGGAATAGCACAGTAATCACATGGAGGTTCCTGTTCTTCAGAACGGGGTCTCACAGCTTTGGTATCAGAGCTATACTGACCGTAGGATAAACCTTAGATAGAAGGGTCGTTAGCATTAGAATGAACTAATTCAAAATCTTACTTCCAAAAGTTATTAAAATTTGCAAAATGTAGACTTGCTGTTCTTTCCCATTCTTAAGATTCTATTCTTGTCTCTACATTCACTTTGATTTGTAAACAACTTCCCTTACCTTGGAAAGTACTGGTTTCCTATAGATTGTCTTAGTTGTTTGCTACGAAGATGTCTGAGACACATCGCTACCATGCTCCATGCCGCCAATGAAAACTGCAGATATTCGCCAACAACTCAAGAAAGTATACAACGCTTCGCTACTTTCGACAAAAGCAGGTACAACTTGAAGATTTTACTTCATGAAGAAACAGACATCATCCAGTAGAAAAAGCGGAAGATCGAGAATGTAGTAGGATCTGTCTTAAGATAAGAAACATTTGCGCTTAGCATATTATTTCGCTCTTGTTATATGGAGCAATTTACGTTGTTGTTATGTTTCGCTATTTGAGATTTGTTTTTAGTTCTGAATGTTGGGACTGATCTATGTGTAACTTGACCACTATGGTTAAAATTTCACAATAAGTTGTCCTCATGCATGAATACCGAAAACTCAACCCATAGGATAAATAATGAATGATAGCATAGTCTATCTTCCCTCCATAGAACTTTTATGAACCTACCTCCTCTCTGCATGCAGTTTCTTACCTAAGTAACCATTTCTCAAAAATAAAACCTCACTAGGATTTGTAGTATAGTCCCCACTACTACTCTCGGCTTTCTTTGGAGATCACACCACCCATATGAAAACCAAATTCAAGATCTCATTAAATTAGTAAACACCAAACTAATTTAAACGATCTAGTCTAGCTAGAATCTAATCTTTTCCCATAATGATTTCTAGCCATACCTCAAAAACTCACCTCATGACTTTGCCTAAATTATATACCATAAAAATGAGTCGAAACCGGAAAGTTATACACTTCTAACATAAACCTTTAAATGAGCGTTAAAAGTGGAAAACTTGAAAAATCGAACTCTGTTTTCTAAAAAGAAAAGTAAAAAGAGTATATGTATAATTAATCTTACTCATAGCATCGATTACACACATACTATTTTCCCATCTATAGCAATTAGCCTTCTCATCTCAGTATACTCATTTTCTCTGTAGAATGTTTTCTCCATTCCTAAATTATTCTCTCTAGAAGTATTTCTTTCCTTGTCTTTTTGCGAAATGAAAACACACCAACAAATCCTTTTGGAAATAATTTGATAACAAATCAAGCATCGTCGTGATGTTTGCATCGACAACTTTAAGAAGATGGAAGTGATGAGCGACACAACTTCTCGACTTAAATCGAGGCACAGGAATGCCGACATCGACAAGTGGTGCAACGTTTAAAAGAAACTTCGTAAGCTAAATAATCTACAATAATAGATAGCAATATGCAACTACACATTATTATTCTAGCTATCTGATAAACCTTATATGCATAAATACATATGACCGAGAAAAAGAAAAACCATAGATACCCTTCCTATGTACTAAGTTAAATATATGCATATTTCCTCCGTGTTATTGAAGTTACATTGTTTGTCTTTTGTATTTCTTCCAGGTTGCTCTCGTGAATGTTAAACCACTAGGTTGAAATTTACGATGTGTTACCCTACTTAATAAGAAATTTTAATCAAAAACAAAAGGGGTTATTATCGAAATTTTAACAATATTCAAAATGAAATTAGATTTGTGACCTCGTAGGATTAGTATAAGCCTTGAACAAACATTATCATCGAGTTAGCTTGCAAAAAGCGTAGTAGGCCGTCTCAATTTTCATTTCTTTGAATATTCTAATCTAGCAACACAACCTCTGTTATCTTCTCCTATAACCAATACCCACTCTTTCTATTTTCTTTGCTCAACCACGCCAAAACTACCTCTTCCTGTACTCTCTCTATGGCAATAACAAGGACTCCCTAAGAAAATCTTGCCACCGGTTGGTATAATCAGCAAATTCAATACCAACCAATATCGTCAAAGTCAGTATGCGGGACTCACTAAATATCCTCGATCATTATAGTCATACTACATCTTGGCACCTCTTGCCCTCAAGATTCTCAAATAACTAATGCCGAAAAAGCGCCTCTACTCCTTTGGGAAGTATTTCTATTGCGAATTATTTAGATGAGCCTCTTGGTACTAGAATGGGAGGCATGACCATAAAGTAGTAGGTGGCGTAATAAAACTTTCTTTGGGATACAAGAAAATGTATAATTCTTATATAATAAATAAAAGTGTGTTACAATTTGATTAATTAAAATTTACATCTGTATTGTTATTATGGGGAACTTTCGTAAGGCACGCTCAACCAATAGTATCTTAGAAGTATAAACCTTCAAAAGATTTTGTATAATGCATAACTATGGTTATGGTACAATCTTTCCTTTCATTCTAAATCCCTTTCTTATCCAAATTATCATTACGACATCCTTCCTTTAAGAATAATTATTAGCAGACAGGTCATAAAAGCTGGAGTAACATTGTAAAAAAAAATTAGTATGCAGACCTTAAACATGGAAACTATGCACTTGTTATGACATAAAGTAAACCCACATAAACCAAGAAATTGAATATGAGATCATAGCCGTGTTAGCACTCAATTGGAAAGTTAAGTTCTCGTCACTACATGAAGCATCATGACGACACAAAATTCAACGCTATCCAAGGATCTGGACATAAGATTTTTCTCTAAGTATGCAAGTTCGCGACATTGACATGAATGCCCATGTTCATGCATACAAAAGTTTGCACAAGACATAAAAATCCATCATCAGCAACCGGATCGAGACATCAACAAACAAACAAAAGTATTTGCAACCAGCTACCATAAGAAGTTCTTCACCGTCTCTTCTATCAATCCGTCGTGAAGAGTTATATATAGAAATTCCAAACCAGAAGAAATAAAATTCCTTACTATGAAATCTGAATGAGAATCTTAAATAAAAGACTTCTCTAATCAAATAATAATTAGTTAACCTACAATCACATGAATCCTCAAAATATGCAAATCTAGAACTATATAAGAGATCACTAGTGATTAGAAACCCTACAACTCTGATATGATAATCGACATTATAATTGGTGTTCTTTTAAATTCTTAATTGAAGAGTACCTTGTATTGTCGGTTGGATTACTCTCGTAAGAACCTTTGGTCGAAATTCACAATGAGTCAATCCCTGGAAATGATAATAATAATATATATTAAACTTTAAAGAACGAAACGTTGCCTTGTAGCCAAAAAGGAATTCCATCTAAATAGCCTTGTCTTAACAAACATTGTTGCAGGATATCTAAGTCAAATTCTTTCAGTGAAATCATGGAAAATGAAATTAGGCAAGAAACTAGCTTGGAAGAGAAGCTGCGAAATCTTCATCTATGGTGCAAATGCTGGCCATAATTGAACAAAATCGCCAATCACACACATTTCTTCTCTGCAATTAGCGCAAAGCAATACCACTTGTTACCTTGATGAAGGCCAATGCTCATTAGAATCAGAAATTGCTAATACGAATCAGCATCATCAAGAGAAATTTCAAGCCTTAGTTACTCAAGAATTGGCAAGTAGAAGAGAAGCTGCTCGAGGAATATTACTAAAAGAATTGGAGAAGCAACATTTCAGCCTTAGCAATTGTTATCAAGGAAGTCATGTGACCATCATGTGACATGCTTCTTATGTGGTGAGGAACATCATTGGGCGAAGAATGTCCCGAGGAACAACAAGATGAGAGTCACAAGGGAGTTAGGGTTGGACATATAACTAGGCAATACAAAGTGTCACGAAAGAAACCAAAGTGCCACATCTGTCGCAAGAAGGGACATGTTGCTAAACAGTGCCCCGAAGAGAGCCAACATCTCCTAGCATCCTAGGCATGCCAGGAAACACTGTAGTCAATATGATAACTCCAAGAATGGAAGGGATAAAATCAAAGCATTTTTGCAGGGGATCGATTAAAGAAGAGGCATTGGGATGAAGGCGCTTGTCACGAAAAGGATTTTGCTTAACTCCACCCTCAATTTCAACCTTCATCTGTTCATCCCTCCAATCAAACTAATGAACAAGTCTCTAGTACCCAAAACTGGAAAGCTAATGTTACCTGTTTCCGCTGTGGTAATCAAGGACACTACTCTTGCAAATGCCCAAAGAAGAAGAAAACTCTGCCTCATCTTACCCGCTGAAAAAGCTTAGTACCCACCAGATCCAATATCAGGTACGATACTCATATAATTGAACCTTAACAGGACATAAGTTTAATCTTAAGATTAATTCATTGATTCCAGTTACTTCCTGATCATCTATTTTATAATATCAATGAACAGCCTTTATATTGTTTTGAATAAGACAGATAGCTTCATCTGCTCCAGCCAAGAAGAGCTTGGATACTTCGCCAACATCCACCTAAGAAGAGTTCTACTTCACCTTGTCAAGAAAGACGTTAGTAATTTCTAAGCCGTCTTAAAGACTTAGAAAATATTAAGTGCTCAGAACAACCCCTGCCTCGATGATAGGCTCTGAATGTAAACATATTCCTAGTATGGTTGTACCCAACACTTAACATGGTATTAAGTACGTTCCTTGCGTATTCAGTACTTGTGATCAATCTTTTGATCCTGTACATTTTATTCCTTCGCAGTTGTCAAATCCAAAGATAATCAAAAACCAACACCTGGTCTCGGCCCAGGTCTTCCACATCTATTGGCCCAACTAGAGCCACAACCAAGGTCCTGGCCCAACTCAACCCAAAAGACTAGCCTAATGGGTGAGAGAAGCCTCCACCTTTTAAGTTGTGCTCCCCCATCACCAATATCCGATGTGGGACTAAACCCAACACTTGGTTCGGGAAAAAAAAACTAGCGGCGATGAATATTAAGTCCTTCACCTTTCTAACCTCTACTCATCTATCCTCGAATCACTCTTCCACTGTCTCATCAGGAAAACAAAACACTGGTGGTTCAACTTGGTGTCCTTTAGTAGCTCTGAGAGTATTTCTTCTGCTATGCCTGACCACTAAATGTAATCAAATGCCGGAAAATTGTTTACGATACATAATGTGCGATTGGGAAAAACACCGAGTTTTTGGGAAGCTTTCCTCCTACATGCCTACACTCCACATGGTTGGGAAATGTAAATTAGAGGCTGCAGAAGACATGGGAGCTATAAGGAACTTATTGAGTTTTCCGGCATTTTTAAGGGAAGTTTTCCAACATTTGAATGCTAGTAGGTAGGCTATGCCGTTGCATTTCTTCCTTGCACATTGATTGTGTATAGCTATTACGATGTCTTGTCCTCATTTCCCATGCTTTGAAATAAATGTTTATGATAATGGTTGTTTCAAATCTGTGATAATGGTTGTTACTAATCTTTGGTTATCCACTATGTCGATTAGACAATTTCAAGCCTTCCAGCAAGCAGTGAGTTGTGGCCTTGTGGTCAAGCATCAGTGATCACTGCAATGATATTTGTATATTACAATTTATAGTCATTATATTTAACTTGTTTGCTTTGTTCAGTGTTCTAATTGGATGTTTTGCACTAATAACATAATACTCTCATAAGCATCAAAAAGTTATTTATTCATGCTAGTGGTATGTTACATTCTTCTAATGCAATTTGCCTTAATAGTTACCTTCGTAGTTTTGTGCGTCTAATTTATACGTACAATTTTCTTTTTTACAGGTTCAGGTTCTTGTTCTATTGTTGATGAAAATATGTGTAACATTCCGTTTTTTTTTCGAATTTCTTGAACTGGAATTTCAAAATATGAACCCATAAATTTTCTCGAATTAATTCCAGCTTAAATTGAATTTTTAAAGTCAATCCGGATTTAATTTGATTAATCCATACTTCAAATTAATTATTCCTTATTTTTATTGGGCTCCTTGCATTTTACTTGATTTTTATGAATTTTTGGAGATTTTCCGAGATTTATTTGATATTTATTGGATTTATTTGAGGTTTATTCGGATTATATGAATTTTCTTAATTCAGAAATTCTATTTCCTTCATTTGGGCCGGGACTCCTGTTCATTCCCTTGGCCCGTTACTGTGATTCGACCCGTCCCAGCTAAACCCTAAACCTCCTTCACTCCTAGCCGCTGATTGCTGATCCAAAGGCTGAGATCGGCGCCGCCACCTCGGCCGAATCCAAACCCTAAAGCTTGCTAGCGCACCGCCGTCCGATGCCGATCCCGCGGCCCGCGATGAGCCACGTCGCCCGAAAAGCGCCGCCGTCCGTAACAGTAGCGCCTCACGATCAACCTTGCTTTCCGCGCCTCTACACGCAACCCTAGGCTATTTAAGCCCGCGCCGCAGCCCTCCTGAGGTTCCCCTCCTCCCGCCGCTCATTTCCCCTCCTCTTTCATCATCTGGGACGCCTCCAATCGGCCGCACGGTCTCGCCGAAGTTGGTCGTCGGAACCGAGGACTTCCGCCGTCAATCTCTCCCTCTCCGGTGAGTCTCCGGTAACGTTCTTGGTACCGTCGAGTTCCTCTTCTCAAGAGCTACCGGAAACCCTAACTCTTCCGCTCCCTCTGTTGTTCATTCGCCGGATCCGCATCGTCTTCCCCAGCCCCGGCGGGTCTGCGCCGCCGCCTCGCCGTCGCGTTTCCTCCGTCACGCGTTGCCGTTGGATCTCCTTCGGACGGCCAGATCTAAGCCACGTCCTCCGGTAAGCCATCTACCGCCTCGCAACCTTAATCTCCTCCGCATGTTGCCTCCGTGTCCGCCACGTAGACGCCACCTCGGCTTAGTTCTCCCGCGTGGCGCCGCGTGTAAGCCACGTACGCGCCACATCCGCCCTAGATCCATGTGGCTGCCCTGTAGCACCACCTCATCGTCATGTTGTCGCCGTGGGTTGCCTCCTCACTACCACGTGTCCGCCACGTAGGAGCCACCGCAGGTGCTAGATCCGCGTGGCGCACATGCAAGCCATGTGGCGGCCACCTCATCGCTGAAGTTCTGCGAGTCCGCCACGTGTGTGCCACGTGGGCCCTAGTTGCTTGCGTATCTGCCGCGTGTACGCCACGTTGTGCCACGTCGTCGCCACCTCAGCCCTAACCTGTACACATGTCGGCCAAGTAGCTACCACGTTGCGCCACGTCAGCCTTATTTCATTCCATGACCGCCATGTCACCGCCACGTACACGCCAAGCCATCACCACCCGCACACTTGTCGGCCACGTCAGCGAAAAACCCTCCCGTTCGCCACGTTGTCACCACATGGATGCCACGTGTGTGCCACGTCACGCCACGTGTGCCCTAGCGCCCGCGTGTCCACCACGTCACAGCCACGTCATCGCCACCGAGCCAAGGCTTGAGTCACTGACCGGTGGACCCCGCTTGTCAGCGAAACAGTTTAATTCGTTTAATCGCTGGAAAATCTGAGAAAATCCGAATAATCAACCAATCCAGTGCCGACACGTGTCACTCTTTAGAATTTCCTGATTTTCTCTCTATTTAAACTTTGGAAGCCCCGTTCCCCTCCGTTTGAACTCCGATTTGAACGATTCAAATTTCTAAATTCATCTAAAATCAAGATCTATCTGTTGGTGTTATTTTTATGAATTTTTGAATTTTATTTATTTCTATGTATTTATTGTTTTGGCTCGTTTTGCGTGTTCCGCGTGTAGACGACGCGCCGGTTGAGAGAGAGGAGTACCCAGCAGCGGTTGCAGCAGCGGGCGAGAGTGAAGGCAAGTCTCCTTGACCATATTGAACCCAAATTTATGAAATGCTATTTTGTTTTAAATTATTGCATGCTATTTGAATGATGAATTGTATTTTAACGTCATTTTTAAATGCTTAGTTAAATGCCAAATTGTTATAACCACATTGATATTCATGTTGACAACCATTGACACCTTAGGAAAACTAATTACTGTAGTTAATGGTAATTAATCTTGCTATGGGAACGGTAGAAAATGCTTAGCCATGCTTAATCACGTCGGTACCTTACCATTATGGAAATGCTTTCATCTTTGATTCAAATGGAATTGTGAAAAATATGGCAATTGGTGTTGCCGGTATTAATTTGAAAGTAAAAGTGAAAAATGGTTTAGGCCGGGCGGAGTGGTTGAATGGCGGGTGCGGAATGTACAAAATTTTGGAATGTGATTGTCGCCCTAGTCAATTAAGGACCGATTGTGTGTTACCTTGGGCCATGCTATCAATACAACCACATGTCTATATGGATGCGACTGGCTAAGTAATTTGCATGTATCGTTATTTGACTTCGCCGATTAGGTCATGCGAGTTTGTCGGGACGACACTTGCAAAGCGCAAGAAATTTGAGAGCGAAACCTTAGCGGGTGAAGTCGATAGCAGTATATGCATTGTAAAGGCCTTGTCATGATCTCCTGCCGACACACCAAAGGAAGTGTGTTAATTGCATGGCGCAAAGGGTTGATCATGTCGTGTGGGTAAAGTGTACCACTCTGCAGAGTCTTAAAAACTACTTGAGTAGCCGTGCCTACGGATAAGGGCAGCGTGGGCAGCTTTCACATAGTAGATTTTCGGTTTTGGTTTTAAATGGAAAAATTGATGATTTGGTTTAAAAATGAAAATGTGGTTGGGAATCATGAGCTGCTAGAGCTCCCGAGTTTTAGTTTGGCGGCTAGAGCCAACTGTAGTTGGAACACGAAATTGTTATATTTCAAGTTCAATTTATTATCTTTGTTTACATTTTGTTAAATCTTTGCTTCTGAAAGTATTACTTGTATTTAAATTTTAAATTCGCTTTATGCAAATGAGCCATATATTGCTTCCTTTGTTCAAGCCATGCATTTAGTTACTTGCATTAAGTTTTGAGACTTGCGAGTATGTTGCATACTCACCTCGCTTTTCATCTTGCGAAATTGCTTATTCCATAAAGCGAGATGATGATGGGAGAAGGGTGAGCAAAGAGCACATGATCCACCGTTCGACATTTGTCTTGGAGGCTATGATGAGGAGGACGACTCGTTCTTCTAGGGGCGCACCCCGTCGGTTGCTGTGGGCACATTGAGTGGCTCGATTTTGTTCTACATTTCCTCTGTTACTTTTACACTTAAGCCGTAAGGCTCCATACTTGTAATAATGTGATGATGTTGTTATACTCTTTTGCTTATTACTACTATGAACTTTATGATATGTCTGTGTTATCATCAGATGTATCTTTGTGTCGCTAAATTGTTCTGGACTAAGCGGTTGAAACACTGAGGAGGTTGGATTTGGTAAATCCGGGTCCTCACAATATGATAGTCTCGGATGCACTAAACCTTCATTAATTAGGTATTAAGTTTTCTACCACTCCACTACGTTATATTGTTTTGACATATTTTATCTATTTTATTGAAATGTTAAGCATAGAATTCAAATTTATCATTAATTGTGTGTTTGTGTAGTGTTTTTGTTGTACCTCGGTGTGGATAATATTTGACGTTAGTTATTGTCGCTTAATTTTCGGCCCGAGGCTTCCAAGTATCTTGGCTATGCCACTGAGTAGAACCCTATATATAAGAAGGCTTAATGTATTTATTGATGACAATGAATAACCGCACAAGCGCTGGTTTTCCTCCATTTTAAAGTCAGGTCCAAGATTGAAATCTCATTTTCGCTCCAAATCTCGTCCATGGCCAGAGAATGAAATCTCGACGATATTTAGAAATTTCGGACAAATCCCGGACAAAACACAAAAACAAAAATTCAAATCCAGATTTTTTTTCTACCGAGATCTCGGTAAAATTGCACCGAGCGAAAAATAGATCAAACAACGACAAAAAATTTTAAATTTTTTTTGCAGGTTCCTGACATATCAATGATGTTCCCACAAAACATTTACATGATTATCAAATCTGAGGAATTTTTAAAAATTCAAACATTGCAACTGTCCTAATAAAACGCTGATCGACAAGTTTGAATTGAATGAAAAATTAAAAAAAGCATGTTATAAAATTTTGAAATTTTTTTTGCATGGTTATGATGCATCTATAATGTTTCCATAAAATTTTCAGATGATTATCAACTTCATGAATTTTTTAAAATTCGGATAGTGCTACTGTCCTGATAAAAGACATGCCGGCAAACTTCAACCAAATGAAAAATGGTACAAACCATGTTAGAAAATTTTGAATTTTTGTTGAATGTTCTTGATGTATCATTAATGTTTCTATAAATTTTTCATATGATTATCAAACTTCAAGAAGTTCCAAAAATTCTGAAAGTGCTATATCTTGATAAAAGCATGATGTTCAATACATAGATTTGGTTTAATAATAAAATAAGGTTTAATTTTTTTAAAAAAATTTGTATAAGGGTTCTAAGGAAATGGTTAAGATCTCATAAAAAATTTGAATCATTATCATACTCCAGTGAATTTATAAAATTCTTAGAAATGCACTGTACCATTTGTGTTCTTTCTGTTTTTGATTTTTAAAATATAACAAATGAAGTTCAATACATACATAAATTTGATTGAGCAAATAAAAAAGTCGATTTTTTAAAAAATTTAGAGAATGTTAATGAGTTGATTATTAAGCTTTCATAAAAATTTTGGATCATGATCCTACTCGTCTTATGATGTTACCATAAATTTTTAACATCATGATAAAGTATGTAAAATTTTATAAAAATCTGACAGTGTTTTTACAGTTTTTAAAAAATATCTCAAAAATTTTGTTTTTAAACAAATTTTCATAGGAGATTACTTTCCTAGGGTTATTGGACCAAATCCGACAAAAAAAAAATCAAAAACCGGTAAAAAATCCCAAGATCTCAGCGACATTTGGTGAGATCTCGCTGAGATTTTTGAGATTATTGTAGCCATTTATTTTTTTTGATTTTTTTTACTCCGGTCGGTATTTCAAAATTCATCCACATCCGGAAACCGAGATGTCGATGAGATCTTGTGAAATTTCGGCGAGATTTTAATCCTTGGTCAGGCCTAGAGAGTGTGCCACCGGTAGGGCTTTTCGCTGACATGATATTGGCTTTGAGGCCTGACTAATGTAACAATGTAAAGGTGACTTATCGAGCCCAAGATTGCAGCAAGGAAACAAGTTTTAGGAGAACCGACTAGAGGGGGGTGAATAGGAGATTTTTTTTAAAAAAAAACAAGTTTTAGAGATCACTAAGCACAAATGACAATTTTGGCACTTTTAATATCAAGCAATTTCTAGTGATAACCAAATTATCTCTTCCAATCAAGTACTCCAAACACTAAATTACTCTAAGCAAGGTATTCAATTAGCTAGAATTGAAAAGTTATCCTAGGGAATAAGAAATGCAAACCACAATGGGTGAACATAAGAATTTTATCCCGTGGTCTCGGAGACTTGCCGGTCTCCCCTACTCCACGTTGAGGTGGCTTGAGCTTCTTCAAGCCGGCTACACTCGTTTGAGCCTTTCTTCCCCACTCGTGGTAGCTCTTCCCCACTCTGGGTAGGCGAGTTCCTTGCCTTCACAACGTTCGGACCTTCACATAAGCTTCTTGTGAAGATCACCGATACCTCACGCCTCCAAGCCGTCTAGAAGGCGGCAACCTCCAAGAGTAATGAGTATTGACGCTTCCTCGAGGTCGAAATTGAGTGTCTAAGACTCAACACTAAATGCACCACTCAATTTGCTCCTAACTCTCTCAATGTATGAATTTTAATGCTCTAAGAGTTTGGGAGACTAGCAAGAGCTCAAATGTATTCAATGAGGGTCAAAGAATACTCTTGAATGCAGGTGGGGGGTATTTATAACCTCCACCAACCAAAAGTAACCATTTCTTGAAAGTTGCCCAAAATCGTCTTTGAGGGTGGTCATACAGCCCTTGGCGATATAGCTCCTCTATACCCAACGGTCTTTGTGGAGCAATTAATGCTGATCAAGTGACCAGTTGGTCACTTTCGGTCGTGTATCTGGGAGGAGGTGCGAGTAATCTGCTCATGTATGACCGCATGCTCTCGGTCTGCACCGCCTCCCAGTACCAAAAACACCTTCTCTGGAAAAAAGGTACCGGGAGGGGTGCGGTAACATTGGCGGCCGGTATTACCACATGCCCTCCGGTCATACCGCCCCAATTGCACCAAATGCACATTTAATTCTATTTTAAGATTATTTTATTCCTGAGACGTCTAATTGGGTATGTTTTGTGCCTTGATACTTTTCTCGACATCAAACTTACGACAATGAGCCCTCTTAATAGTACGGCACCTATTCTAGCAATCCAATCTTTTTCTCTTCAAACACCGAGATCGGTAAAAGCTATGAAAAAGTCCTTAACTTTTATACCTTGGTCATCTTGCCTTGTTGTATTGATCTTCTATTTATTTAGTCGATGCTGTTATATCTATTGCATCTTGAATCAACCTATACTCAAAAACACTTAAGTGAAAGATGTTAGCCCTTTAAAACTTCATTATTATCAATTAGGGGTGGATATTGAGCTGACTCAACTCGACTCGGTAGACTCGGTAAGGTAACGAATCAGCTCGAACTCGACTCGTTATCTTAACGAGCTAGAAGTTCAACTCGACTCGACTCGTTATAAACTCGAGTTGGCTCGAACTCGACTCGTTAAGCTCATTAGTAATGTGAGCAAGAGAGCATACATATTTGATTCATGTAGCTCGATTAACTCGTTAGCTCGCTCGATTAACTCGTTAGGGATTTAGGATTTAGTCATTTAGGGATTTAGGGTTTTTTCCATGTAGCTTGATTAACTCGTTAGCTCGCTCGATAACTCGTTAGCTCGGCTCGTTTAACTCTTTTTTTAACGAGTTCAAAACCCAGCTCGACTAGACTCGTTAAGAAACGAGTTCGAGCCGAGTCGAGTCGAGTTTTCGAGTACTCGTTTAACTCGCGAGTTTTGAGTTTTTTTTTTCACCCCTATTATCAATTACCAAAACTCAACCGAAATTGGGGGCCTAGATGCTTTCACTGAGCCAGTTTGGCATTTCAATCCGAGTGGTAAACCGTGGAGTTCAAATGTAAATTTGAAAATTTTGAATAAATTTAGCAAAAAATGTTAAAATATTTTGAAATTTTTTATGTGAGGTCCTGATACAATGCTAATGATTCTAGAAAATTTTTAGATTATTATTAGACCTGTTTATTTTAAAAAATTCTTACAGTGATACTGTCACAACATATTCTCTTCAGTTTTTTATTTTTTAGGGGCAAAAAATGAAGTCTAATGTAGGATCGATATATACTAACGTAGCAATCACAGGGGGGGTGAATGATTGCGCGGAAGCTAAAATCAAAATTTTCTTGATTCACAAAACCCCCTAAATTAATTATGAAATATTGCTATCGGTTTCAACAAAAACTGATTAATAGACGTTCACTAAAACCGTAATTCCTGAAGATCCAACCGTCGGATTGACGTGAAATTTTAACTTTATAAACTACATTCAAATCCGAAACTAACGCAACAAGAATCACCTCAATCGTATATACGGATCTAGAGTTATGACCTTTGCAAGTTGACTATATCAAATAATGACGAGAATAGATCAAACCCTAATTATGAGATTAAACAAAATCTACAAGGAATTAACTAATGAAACCATTCAGATTAATTACTTAATGCCCTAGAAAGATATTTAATAGATCAAATCAAAATTATTATAGCAAACCAATGAATCAATCTAAAAATAAAATAGGCATGGAAGCGAGGATCTAGCGAAAAACGAAGAACGAAATTACCAAAGACATCGATTTACAAATCTTGAATTTTGTTGCGAGATGTGTTCACAAAATGCCTCAAAACAATCTTCAAAAATCTGATCTTGTGGCGCAATTCTTACGGTCGCCGGTCTTCACATGCATGCGAACCAATGTTCTAGTCGCCATTTCTTCTTTGTCGTCGTGGAAAACCAACCACACCAAACACCGGAAGTGATTCGACACCGAGCAATGCGGGACTCATGCAAGCATGCACGGCCCACTTTCAAGAGCAAAAGGAAAATCGCCATTATACGCCTTCTAGCCGCAAGAATTGCAACACGAAGGATCACAAGCAAGAAATTCACGCTGCATGCGACCGCCGTATAGAACCAAGGATTGGCAAAGATAAAAACCACGAAGACGTCTCCTGCCGCACGGAAAACTCTCACGCATGCAAAAGCTAGTCGCCGCAATGCACAGATAAATTCCAAGAACAATCAGGCCGCCAGGAGATCGACGCCAGGTGATCCTCTAGCACTTCTAGTCGCCGTCTGCTAGTTGCCAGACATGCATGCATGCACCACAAAATTATCTAGCATTGGAAGCTTTTTGCGCTAGCCGCCGGACAAAAACAATAGTCGGATGAAAAACGGCCGAACCAGCCGCCAAGAAAAAGCTCAATACCATTGATCAGGTTTTAAGTCCTTTTATACAACTCAAAACCCTAACACATGTATGCATATCCACCTGGCCCAATACACATGGCCCAATATATACATACAACCCAAAATTCACACATGCAGCGTCGGCCGCTGCCTTGCCACTCACGTGACTAACCACCTTCCGTGCACCGTTCTCTAGCCCGAACGTCCGCATGACATCCTCGACCACGGGACCTCGATTCCTCCACGAACCTAGTCCCGAACCTCGGTTCCTCCATGAACCTAGTTCGGTCCGTCATCGACCACGTTCGCCCTCGAGCAACACCTGCACACGAATAAACAAACAACGCATCCGAGCACAAGTCCACGACTTGACTCAATGTCAATCCATGCAACCACTCACATGAGCGCATTGCATCAAACAAAATCCATCATGCCATCACCAGCATAATAATCATCTCAACATAGCACATGCACAAGCACCACACATGCTATAACCAAAATCACTTTACAATGCCAATTTCACCATTCAACCAATTTTTCATCATATGATCTCACAATCTCCCCCTTGATGAAAACATTGGCAACACCATTTGGATCTGAACATTGGCATTCACCTCACAAGAACAGATGTAAGAAATTTTGTTTATAAAACAAAAAGACAAACAAGGTGACCAAAAGGTGACCAAAAGATAAAGAGAGAAAATCTCCCCTACAAAGAAGATACAAAATCTCCCCTTATCTAAAAAGAAATCTCCCCCTATGACAAAGAGAAACTCCCCCTAACAGAAAGAAGAAATGTGTGTGTGAATGTGCAATGTGTGACCAAAAATTTCTCCCTTTGATTCCAAAATTCTCCAAACTTCTCCCCCTTTGACAATGGATTCATCAAGAATGCAAAAAGAGAACAAAAGAGAAACTTCTCCCCCTTTATGTTGTTGTTTTCCCCCTTTTTTATGTACTGAGCATTATGAATCATGCACAAATGTAACAACTTGATCACCAAGTCATATGCTATCAACAGTACTTGCACCCTCAAATCTACACATAAACAATGTAGAGTAAGCATAACTAGAAATCAAGTACTATTAACGATTTTTTGCATGGCATGATCTCCCTTTCTCAACAATCTTAAAACCTAAAAACATTGAATTTTTGTGCACTTTATTTGTGCTTTGAAAAAACTGATTCATTACTTTGATTGCAACAATAACAATTGCAAGGAATTACATGCACCATCAGCCTTACTTTTCAACCATGCCAAGCAATCACAAGCTTAAGGTTTCATGGTTTCGGTCATACACAACCTCTTCCAAGTTCATATCAAAGTGCAATGATAAGCAGTCTCGTAAAGAAGAAGTGCGATAGTACATAATCTTGTTCTTGCATTTATCAACAATCATTTTTTTTTGCTTTAGCACTTAGCTTTCAGATTTAGCATTTTTTTTAAAACAGGATCAAGATAGCCAAGAAAGTTCAACCATGACAAGATTTAATTCAAGTTATCATTCTATTTAAATAGTCATGCCATAAACTACACCATATATGTATAAGCAGAAGTTGCAAAGACCTTGTAGCATAAACATGGCTTCAAATGACATATGTATATGAAATACAATGCTCAATTACTTTTCTTTTTTTTCATTTTTTGTTTTTCATTTAAGAAACACACAAAATAAAAAGTATGTTACACAATATTACAAATTTTCAAAAACTCCCCCTCAAAACAACCATCTTAAAAACTTCTTCAAAAATGTCACCTGAAGGGATTGATTTAAAAACAAAAGGCTGAAAAAACAAACCTCCCAAAAGCAACCGTAAAAGAAATTTCACCAAAACCATTAACTCCCTCTCAAATGGATAACCAATGAGATCGACAGAGAGGAGATGATGATATACATGTGCTTGAGTTATCATGGTATGTTCAATTAAGCATAAGCATAAATCATGATAAGTGAATTAAAAGCATGAAAGGCATGATATAAAATATAACATTATTGAACATGCCAAGAGATACATATGAACATATGAACAAGAAGTCTCATCTCATGTCACAATTAAATATATTTTAAATGTAAAAAGACATGAGTATACAAGATAGCTCACAAAGTAGATGAAGAATTATTGCACATGCCTCTTAAAAACCATCTCAGGGGTGAGAACCATCCAAGTCTTGATCCCATCTCACAAAAGACCAAGATCCACTAAGCTTCTATTCTCCAACCCGCATCTGAAAAACCTACATAGCATGAGAAGATGTCGAGGCCTCGGTACTGGGGTTAGAAATAAAGCATTTGGGAATCCAGTACTGAGACACACGACAAGTAGGCACAACACGAGTATGCTTGTTCATAAAAACAGATTTGCCCTTTCTAATGTTTCTTTCAACAAAAGATGTTTGCATCACCCTAGGCCCAAAATGAGGAGTGAAATGTGCCTTCCTAAAATTAGACCTAGCCTTAGCCTTTTCTTTCTTTTGCTGTTTGGCTAGCCTAAAGCAAAAATCTACTAAGTGTCCATCTCTACCACAATGAGTGCAAGTGTACTTAACATGATGTTTAGCTTTAGGAACAGAAGTAACATTTGCATTCACCATAGTAGAAGATAACACACCAAAGAGACTTGAAAACAGTTTTCTTAGGCTCATTGACAATTTCGAATTTTCCACTTTCAAGTGTCTTCACAACAGTTGGAGCATGTGATTTGTGATGAGCATAAGAATCAAAACCTAAACCTTTGTGATGAGTACTGACTTTTGATTGATCCAAAATCATGTTTAGGTTTTTCTTTCCTGAAGTGAACCGTTCTAAAGATTTTTCCAAGTAATCAACCTTTCGAGAAAGAGTTAAACAATTATTACATGGAACGTCCACTTTTTCTTTTTGCTTGCGACAAGTTGAGCATGAAAGAACTTCATGTGTGAGCAAATTATTGGTCATTTGAGAAACTCTACCATTAGCATCATTCAACTTCAATTCAAGTGTGGAGCATTTAGAACATAGAGTTGAATCATGCAAATCAACAGTAGAACAACTAGCATGTTTAACAAGTTTCTCATTTTCTCTTTTTCAAGATTAATTTGCTCTAACAAAGAAACATGTTCTTTCCTAAGCACGATAAGCTCACTCAGAATTAAGTCACATGATTTGCAAGCATCATCATCGAGAATCAAAGATTTAAGTCTAGCAATTTCAACATTCAAAGATTCCACAAGAACATCATGTTTCTTAATTTTCTTGTCACGTTTGTCAAGCAATTTTCCAAGACGAACAACAACAATAGTTAATTCATCGTAAGAAGGTTCTACCTCATTGAAGTCATTTGTCATGATCGTCCTCGGTGAAGCTTTCATCACTTCTAGCCATGAGACACAATCATGTCAAATCATGCTTGCTTGAGTTGCATCGTCCTCATTGCTCTCCGAATCCACATCGCTCAAATTAACTTGTTCAAGAGCGGAAAGAACCCGATGAACAACCTTTTTGTTGATGAAGCTCTTTTTCTTTCTATCACTTGGAAAAACTTTTTCTTCTCTTTTCTTCTGTCATTGTCCTTCTCCTCCTTGATGCTTTACCTGCAAGCTTAGGACAATTTGATCGAATATGGTTGAGGTCACCACACTCATAACACCTTGGAGGGCCACCACCAACTCTCTTTCTCATTCTCACATTCTGCAAAGCTTTGTTAAATCGAGAAGAGAGTGATGCCAAGTCTTCTTCTGAAAATTCCTCAATCTGTTCATCGGTTAGTGAAGACAAGAAAGACAAGGCAAAATTTGAAGAAGCATTATTCTGAGACATGCTAGATTGAGAGGTCAATGCAATTGATTTATAATCAGTCCTCCTAGCAAGAACATCCAATTCATGAGTTTTTAGTTTAGAGAAAAGAACAACTACAGTAAGGTCACTCATGACAGTTGATTCTCTAATGGATGTAACTTTCATCTCCCAAATAGACATGTCCAATGCACCAAGCAATTGTCTAGCATTAGTAGCCTCATCAAAGTAAACTCCAACAACACGTAAGTTGCTAAGGATCTTATTGAAACGTGCAAAGAAATCATCTAGTGACTCACCAGGCTTCATCTCAAATCGCATGTATTCTTTCTTATATATGTCTTGCCTAACCTCTTTGATAGTATTAGATCCCTCATAATAATCACAAAGAGATTTCCATACCTCATATGCAGACTTGAGATGGATCACGCGATCAAGTCACTTCTTCCCAATCCTTGAATGATCAAGTTTCGTGCTCTACTGTTTGCTTCAACATGTACTTGATTGGTGGCATTGACTTAATCATTATCAGGAACTTGATATGGCTTGTAAACTTTCTCCCAGATTGCAAAGCCCTGAGCTTGAATGTACGCCTCCATCTTTGCTTTCCAAAACTGAAAATCAACACCATCGAAAACGCACGGTTTTGTCGAATACCTATCCATCGCTACGGTTTCTAATCACCGGTTAAGATTAATTAGAAAAACCTTGCTCTGATACCACTTGTAGGATCGATATATACTAACGTAGCAATCACAGGGGGGGTGAATGATTGCGCGGAAGCTAAAATCAAAATTTTCTTGATTCACAAAACCCCCTAAATTAATTATGAAATATTGCTATCGGTTTCAACAAAAACTGATTAATAGACGTTCACTAAAACCATAATTTCTGAAGATCCAACCGTCGGATTGACGTGAAATTTTAACTTTATAAACTAGATTCAAATCCGAAACTAACGCAACAAGAATCACCTCAATCGGATATACGGATCTAGAGTTATGACCTTTGCAAGTTGACTATATCAAATAATGACGAGAATAGATCAAACCCTAATTATGAGATTAAACAAAATCTACAAGGAATTAACTAATGAAACCATTCAGATTAATTACTTAATGCCCTAGAAAGATATTTAATAGATCAAATCAAAATTATTATAGCAAACCAATGAATCAATCTAAAAATAAAATAGGCATGGAAACGAGGATCTAGCGAAAAACGAAGAACGAAATTACCAGCACATCGATTTGCAAATCTTGAATTTTGTTGCCGAGATGTGTTCACAAAATGCCTCAAAAACAATCTTCAAAAATCTGATCTTGTGGCGCAATTCTTCTGGTCGCCGGTCTTCACATGCATGCGAACCAATGTTCTAGTCGCCACTTCTTCTTCGTAAATCGTGGAAAACCAACCACACCAAACACGTGAAGTGATTCGACACCGGAGCAATGCGGGACTCATGCAAGCATCGCAATGGCGACTTTCAAGAGCAAAAGGAAAATCGCCATTATACGCCTTCTAGCCGCAAGAATTGCAACACGAAGGATCACAAGCAAGAAATTCACGCTTTGCATGCAACAAGCGTGTATAACCAAGGATTGGCAAAGATAAAAACCATGAAGACGTCTCCTGTCGCACGGAAAACTCTCACGCATGCAAAAGCTAGTCGCCGCAATGCACAGATAAATTCCAAGAACAATCAGGCCGCCAGGAGATCGACGCCAGGTGATCCTCCAGCACTTCTAGTCGCCGGCTGCTAGTTGCCAGACATGCATGCATGCACCACAAAAATTATCTAGCCACTGGAAGCTTTTTGCGCTAGCCGCCGGACAAAAACAATAGTCGGATGAAAAACGGCCGAACCAGCCGCCGGGAAAAAGCTCAATACCATTGATCAGGTTTTAAGTCCTTTTATACAACTCAAAACCCTAACACATGTATGCATATCCACCTGGCCCAATACACATGGCTCAATATATGCATACAACCCAAAATTCACACATGCAGCGTCACGGCCGCTGCTTGCACTCACGTGACTAACCAACCTTCGTGTGCACCGTTCTCTAGCCCGAACGTCCCCGCATGACATCCTCGACCACCAGGACCTCGATTCCTCCACGAACCTAGTCCGAACCTCGGTTCCTCCATGAACCTAGTTCCAGTCCGTCATCGACCACGTTAGCCTCGAGCAACACCGCACACACGAATAAACAAACAACGCATCCGAGCACAAGTCCACGACTTGACTCAATGTCAATCCATGCAACCACTCACATGGCGCATTGCATCAAACAAAATCCATCATGCCATCACCAAAGATAATAATCATCTCAACATAGCACATGCACAAGCACCACACATGCTATAACCAAAATCACTTTACAATGCCAATTTCACCATTCAACCAATTTTTCATCACATGATCTCACATCTAATATTTAATAAACCTATTGTGTGATGTTATAATGTAATGAAAATAATGTTGGAAAATTTTCAAATGATTATCAGATATATGTATTTTAAAAGAATTCTGAAAGTGCTATTATAATTGTATATGCTCTTCAGTTTTTGATTTTATATGGGTACTAAATGAAGTCTAATATTTATGAAAATTTTAGTACATAATAATTTGGCACTAGTTATGGTTACATGAAAATTTTAGAATATAATAAATCTTTTCAATATTTATAATAAATCTGCCCAAGAGTTCCTATCAGAAATTGCTCCAGCTAATGATTCAGCAAGCACTGTAAGTCAATTTCTTCATGGCATCTGGTAGAATGTATAACATGATGTTTTTCTCTGTTTTCAGTGTGTGGATAGTGAAATTAAGGATGCATTGTTCTTTTTTCTATCACAAACGTTTTGTTTTGTCAAGAATTTATCCTTTGTGCTGAGCCTTTTTCATTGACCTATGACTCCATGGTATCCTTTCGCCTAGTGCTCCTTGCATGCTTGAGAAAGTGGACCAGTTGGATTTTCTGGTTTAGTGCTATCAGGTTAGCTAAAGCCGCATTTTGACCTGGGCTAATAAGTTTTATGGCACCTTCACTGGTTGATTTAGTATAAAAATTTTACTCTTGACTCACAAATTTATTCAGCTAATATCATTATGGTTACTTGGCAGTTGGTACACTATTTTTTATGATATATATTGTGAACTGTGAAGAACCTTGTGGTACTGGTAATGCTCTGTTAAACATTGTGTAAAACTTGGCCTCATGCAGTAGCTTAGCACTATTAGTTACTTGGTTACTACAATTGTATTTTCTAATCTATTACCTCTGCACCACATTGCAACTTGGAATAACTGGGCCTGGGATTTCATATATGCACCAGATTACTTGTCCTTCATTTTCATCGGTGGGTAAATTTTATTTTGTACTGTATTTTGTTCCGAGCTTTAGTGTGAAGAACATAACTTAGGAGGCTTATATCTTGTATTGTAGGATCCTTGGTTGGATTCGAGCACAATACAACAAGCAACTGATGCAGTTGTGAAAGTTAGGCTTGAAACTGGTCCTTAACCTGGGATCTTTTACATATATAACTCATTCGATCTATATATTCAATTATATGATGATAGTAGTTGGAGCGGGCAAGGTCCAGATCCAACTACTGATAGTGCCAGGAAAAATATTGGATCTCAAGTCAAACCCAGTGTTAGAAGTAAGAGGAAAATAGTCATCGAAAAATCCCGTGTTTCAGCTGATAAAGTTAATGCTGCAAAAAGCTCATCTTAGGATAATGCAGAACAGCAACATGTCACAAGACATGGTGTTATACAGGAGGCAGTTCCAAATTTACGTGTTGTTGCAGAAGAAACTGACAATGACAGCAAGACTTTGTCTACAAGCAACGGAGGAAATACGTCAGATACTCCAGCAAGGAGTTTCAGCAGTGTACATGAACCTGAGGTAATAAAACAGAACTCCTATAGGTTCTCAGTGCTTACTGTTTTTCTTGAATACACTATGGCATCGCATTTGTATGAATTTACATAAAAAGGAGATAACCTAGCATTGCTTGAAAGATAGTCTAATTCAAGGAATGCTGTTATGGAAGAACCGAAAAATGTATATTAATGTGTAGTAATGGGATTCTTGAAGGAACTGTTTACGATCTGAGTTGCATGTGAGTTTTGAGTGTTTTTTTGACAAGATACTCCAGCAAAGAGTTTCAGCAGTGTACATGAGCCTGAGGTAATAAAACAGAACTCCTATAGGTTCTCAGTGCTTACTGTTACGGAAGAACCGAAAAAGGAGTTAACCTAGCATGGCTTGAAAGATAGTCTAATTCAAGGAATGCTGTTATGGAAGAACCCAAAAATGTATATTAACTAGTTCAATGCCCGTGCGTTGCTACGAAAAAATAAAATTGGTAACGAAACATAAAAGTCAAGCAATAAAAGAAAATTGTGCTACAAGATCAAACATCTATTTCTCCCGATTACAAAAGTTTTTATGGTTTCTCTTCCGGCTTGAATTAAAACCTAATATATTGTACATAGTATATCAGCATTCATCATATTAGAATATATTTAGAGATGATAGATTCTTGGTATACGTCCCAAAAGATTTTAAAATAAACAGTTACATTGCAACACGACTCTGAAGTGTATGTTGTGTAGGAAGATCTAGAGCGAATGCTAGTTTCGTGTACTGGGTAGTTTCCACACAACCTGTTTTTAAAAGCAACATATTATAAGTACCTTTTCTTTAATTACATCTACCAAGACACAAATGCTCCAAGATCTGTATATATCCCTAAATTCAATGTTGTCGAACTCCTTGAATCTAAAAAAAGATTTATTTAAACATCTGATGTACTTTTAATTAGATGGAAGAGATAATCAAGTAAAACTCACCTAGACACCAACGCGTACCAGTTTAATAGATGCAATATGTAAAAAGCATCCACAGAAATAATATGCAAACTGTACTTGGTTGAGAGATGAAAACACACATAACTTTTATATCATCAAGGAAAAAAATCCTGTTACTAACATGGTTTGTAAACATATATGGTTAATTATCTGCTCTGGATTAACTGCATTTGAAGCAAACCACATTTTGGCAATTACAAATATCAAGTGAGAATTGCTGATTGCGTAGATTGTCTAACTCTGGTCATCGAGGCAACCATAACTGGCCCACCACTTGACTTTCTCAAATCAAAGCACAACCCCCTGTGACAGTGATTGAAGGGCAAGGTGACTGCCCTCTATGCAATAATGCAAGTGCAGTATACATTAACCAATCACAGAATGAACTGCAATGTAAAAAGAGATAAAATGGAATCTGACCAGACCTACTACATAGGCTACATCGCACACCATTTTCACGAGATTTTTTTTTTTGCAAGCAATGATCGACTTGAAGGTAATAGTTTCCTACCAGTATGAATGTATTTGAGGGCCGGAGTAATTGATAGAGGAAAAACTGGTAATGCTCTTTTGTCAAGTCATCGTTAGCCTTTATAACTTGGTGGAGATGAACAGTGGTTTCGGCCCGGGGATGAACTATGCGAGAGAAGTTTATTCGGATTTTTAAGGATTTTCTTAATTCCTAAATCTTATTTCTTCCCCGGGCCGAAACCACTGTTCATCTCAGCCGGCCCACTTCTCTCGCACAGCCAACACAGCCGAAAAACCCTAGATCCTAGACCGTAGATGCTCAATCCAACGGCCATAAGTCGCGCCGCCCCTGAACAGTAACCCTAACCCTAACGCACACTTTTCCTCGCCGTCCGATTCCGAATCCAGCGGCCCTCCGTGCGCCACGTCACCCCGAAATCCCGCCGCCGCCCGTAACCTGCGCCGCACCGACCTACCTTGCTTTCCGCGCCTCTACACGCAACCCTAGGCTATAAAACTTAGCGCCGCACCCCTCCCGAGATTCCCCTCTTCACGCCGCCCACTTCCCCTCTTCTCTCTCTGGCGGAGACGCCGTCTGGAGGCCGCACGACCTCGCCGGAGTTGGCCTACCGTGCGCCAAGCTTCCGCCGCCTCTTTCTCCTTCCACGGTGAGTCTCCGGCCGTGTTTTTGGTACCGTCGAGTCCATCTTTTCATCCTCTACCCGAATCGCTAACTCTTTTACTCGATCCGTCGTTCGTTCGCCGTTTGATGCCGTCTTCTCCGTCTCCGGTGGCCTGCGCAGCTTGCCTCGCCGTCGCGTTTCCTTCGCCAACCGTAGCCGTCGATCTTCATTTGGACGATCAGATCTTCGCCGCGTGTTCGTGCCGGTAAGCCACCCCGTCAACCATGCCTCATCACTGCCATGTGGTGCCACGTAGCTGCCAGGTGTGCGCCACATCATCACCACCGTATGGTTTAGATCGGTGTGTCTGCCACGGTGTCGCCATGTTAGCCCTAAACCATTACGTGTGTCACCTCACCGCCGTAGATCTACGTGTTTGCCCCGTGTCTGCCACGTAGAAGCCACCGTAGACCCTAATGTCCCGCGTGGCGCCACCTCATCGTCACGTCCGCGCCACCACAACCCTCGTGCCCACATGCGTCGTGTCACGCCAGCGCCACACGGATCCGTGTGGCACGCCCGCACGCCGCAGATGCACCATGTGTCGGCTCGTCGCGCCACCACGATCCTATGCGGCGTAGTAAATGCGTGGCCATGCCACGTGTGCCCTAGGTCTGCACGTCGCCACGTAGATGCCACATCACCACCACGTCAGCGAAAACCCCGCCCGTTCGCCAAGTCAGCTCCACGTCATCGCCACATGTGCCCTCGTGCACATGTGTGTGCCTCGTCACTGCCATGTGTCGCCCATGTCATCATGCCCACACCACCAAGCCCTAGAGTTCTCCCGTGAACTCAGTTCGCCGTGGACCGAGTCAATGACTTGAGGACCCCACATGTCAGCCGCACGATTTTATTTCCTTTTTCCGGTGATTTTTCCCGAATTTCCGAGTCCAGCCAATAGCGTATCGGCACGTGTCACATTTATTTTCTCCTGATTTTCTCCTCTGTTTAAACTTCCGAGAGCCCGTTCTCTTCCGTTCGAACTCCGATTTGGACGATTCAAATTTCTAAATTCATCTAAAATCAAGATATATCTGTTGGTGTCATTTTTATGAATTCTTGAATTTTATTTATTTTTGGTTTTATTTATTTTTGCCTCGATTTGCGTGTTTCGCGTGTAGACGACGCACCGGTTGAGCGAGAGGAGCATCCAGCGGAGGTTGCAGCAGCGGGAGAGGGTGAAGGCAAGTCTCCTTGATCATATTGAACCCAAATTTATGAAAATGTTACTTTGCTTTAAATTATTGCATGCTTATTATTTGCGTATCATACTTTAAATACTGTTTTAATGCTTAGCTATATTCCAACTTTGTTATGCCACATTGATATTCAACTTGATAACCTTTGACACCTTAGGAAAATTTATCTACTGTTAATAATAATCGTTTTGTATTATGGGACGGTAGAAAATACTTAGCCATGCTTAATCACGTCGGTACCTTACCATTATGGAAATGATTTCATATTTTGATTCAAATGGAATTGTGAAAATATGGCAATTGGTGTTGCTGGTATTAATTTGCAAATAAAAGTGAAAAATGATTTAGACCGGGGCGGATTGGTTGTATGGCGGGTGCGGGATGCACAAAATTCTGGAATGTGATTGTCCGCCCTAGTCAATTAAGGACCGATCGTGTGTTACCTTGGGCCATGCTATACAGTACAACCACATGTCTATATGGGTACGACCTGGCTAAGTAATTTGCATGTATCGCTATCTGATTTCGCCATTGGGTTGTGCGGGTTTACCGGGGAGGTACTTGCAAGGCGCAAGAGGGGGCTTCTGTACTGGGCGGGTAGCCCTAACAGCGGTGAAACCTCAGTGGGCGGAGTCGGTAGCGGTATGTGCATTGTAAAGGCCTTGTCATGATCTCCCTACCGGCACACCAAAGAAAGTGTGTCAATAGCTTGGCGCAAAGGGTTGATCATGTCGTGTGGGTAAAGTGTACCAGCTCTGCAGAGTCTTAAAAACTACTTGAGTAGCCGTGCCCACGGATAAGGGCAAGCGTGGAGCGCTTTCACATAGTAGATTTTATGGTTTTTGGTTTTAAATGGAAAATGATGGATTTGGTTTAAAAATGAAAATGTGGTTGGGAATCCGCGAGCGGCTGGAGCTCCCGGATACTAGTTTGGCGGTTGGAGCTAACCAGGTAGTTGGAACCTGGAAAATTGTTATACTTCAAAAGTTAATTAATTATGCTATTTACATTTTGTTAAATGCTGCTTTATGAAATTATTACTTGTATTTAAATTTCAATTTCGCTTTATGCAAATGAACCATATATGCTTCCTTTGTTTAAGCCTTGCATTTAGTTAATTGCATTAAGTTTCCGAGACTTGCTGAGTATGTTGCATACTCACCCTCGCATTTCATCGCAGGGCTGCTTATTCCGTAAAGCATGAGGAGAGAGCCAGCTATCCAAGAGCCTGTGATCCCCCTTTCGACATCTGTGGTGAAGACTATGAGGAGGAGGACGACTCGATCTTCTAGGGAGCGTACCCCAGTCGGTTGCCTGTGGGCGAACTGATTGGCTCTTTTGTTTCTACATTTCCGCTGTTACTTTCACTTAAGCCGTAAGGCTCAATACTTGTAATAATGTGATGATGTTTACACTCTTTTGCTTAATTTCTGTTAATTACTTTTGATATGTCTGTGTTATCATCACTGTACGACTGTGTGTGCTAGCTGTTCCTGGACTAGCACAGTGGAAACACAGAGGGGTCGGATTTGGTAAATCTGGGTCCCGACAGAGGTGGTATCAGAGCCATATCGACTGTAGGTCACAACCCTAGTTAGAATGGTCGTTAGAATTTCAAAATTATTTTCTAAATCAAACCAACAAATCTGAATTTAATAGTTTGTCTCTTCTTACCTTATTCTTAGGTTCTTACTTCTCTCCTTTTCTGAATATTATTTTGAAATTTGAATTTGATCTTATCTCCTGAAATTTCTCTAAGTCTTCGCTCGACTGCAAGATCGATGGAAGGACTGCTAGAAGGATCAAGTGGACGGAAGATCGCTAAAAAGGACCCTTATGAAGGATAAGATATTAGTGCCCATATAACCCCCCTTCGTTTAGTGATCGGAGTTTATTTGCTTTTGCCGTTTGCTTGTGGGGTGTGTTGTACACTGACTCTAGGCATTGTGCCGCAGCCACCTCGCGTTAGAGTTTTTGTTGCTGCTTTGCCTTGGAATGGCTATCCTCTTTCAGCCTCTCTATCTTTTTCCCACTTGTCTTGTGCTTTTTCCCTCTCGTCTTTGCTAACTTTTCCTTGGCCATTGCTTCAGATGGAGGGACAGGGCAGAGGCCGTGGTCGCAGAGGCAGAGGCCGTGGTCGTGGTCCGGCAGTACCACAGCGGGTCAGCAGGACACCTGTCCCAGGAGCACCGCGCCCACCTTACTCTGGACCTCGCCCAGTTGCTCGAGATCGCAGAGTTGCGGCCTTCGGCCGCGAAGGAACACCAACGCTGCGAGAGTCAGTGCTTTCATCGCCACCGGTTAGGTCACTATGCTAACAATGTGTCATGAAGACGCCACTGTGACACCGGTGCCGTTCAGCTTGGGAGCCAGCTCAGCCAAGACTCCACCAGCTCAGGGATCAGACCGTGGAGTGCCGCACACCCCGAGAGCACCTCAGTCTTTTGGGAGAGGGCGTGTCAACCACGTGACTACAGAGGAGGCTCAGGATGCACCAGATGTGGTACTGGGTACATTTCTTGTCAATTCAATACCTGCCACTGCTTTGTTTGATTCTGGAGCATCACATTCTTTCATTTCGAAGAATTTTGTTGATCGGTTTGGTTTGGAAACCCTTGCTCTTAAGAATCCCATGATTGTTCAATCACCGGGAAAAGAAATGAGAACTGATTTGGTGTGCCCTAGTGCAACTGTTGAGATTAATGGGGTGACATTTCTGGCGAATCTCTTTCTCTTGGATTCGAAAGGATTGGATGTCATCCTAGGGATGGACTGGTTGACTAAGTTCAAGGGTCAAATTGATTGCGCTAATAGAGCCATCACTCTCACCAATGCGAGAGGTATCCGAGTGGAGTTTAAGCCCGATAAGTCGTTGGGTGAGAATTGCATGTTGAACAAGTTGAAGGAAATCACTTTAGAGAGTGTGCTGTGGTGGCGAATACCGATGTATTCCTCGAGGATTTGCGGGCATGCCGCTTTGATCGGAGATCGAGTTCACCATAGAGCTTGTTCCGCATCTGCTCAATTTCAAGAGGCCTTACACGCATGCCAGCGAATGAGCTCGCCGAGATGAAGAAGCAGATTGAAGAGCTGCAAGAGAAGGGGTTTGTTCGTCCGAGTTCGTCACCTTGGGGAGCGCCAGTTCTCTTTGTGAAGAAGAAGGACAACAGCCTGCGGATGTGCGTCGACTACCGGGCTCTGAATGAAGTCACTATAAGAACAAGTATCCCTTACCCAGGATCGACGATCTATTTGATCAGTTGAAGGGTGCTTGCATCTTCTCCAAGATCGATTTGCGATCTGGGTATCACCAGCTGAAGATAAGGCCGCAGGACATTCCGAAGACAGCCTTTGCCACTCGATATGGACTGTATGAGTTCACAGTCATGTCCTTTGGTCTGACAAATGCTCCAGCCTATTTCATGAATCTGATGAACAAGGTGTTCATGGATTATCTGGATAGGTTTGTAGTGGTCTTCATAGATGATATCCTTATCTATTCTCGAGATGGGTCTGAGCATGAAGAACATTTGAGGATGGTCTTAGAGAAGCTCAGAAGTCACCAGCTGTATGCCAAGTTCAGCAAGTGTGAGTTCTGGTTGACAGAGGTTGCATTCTTGGGTCACATTGTCTCTGCTGGAGGTATCTCAGTTGATCCCGAGAAAGTAAAAGGAGTGCTTGATTGGAGGCAGCCCAAGTCCGTGCCTGACATCAGAAGTTTCCTTGGCTTAGCAGGTTATTACAGAAGGTTCATCGAGGGTTTCTCGAAGATTGCTAGACCGCTGACCGAACTACTGAAGAAAGAGAAGAAGTTTGAGTGGACTGAAGCTTGCGAGCAGAGCTTTCAAGAGTTGAAGAAGAGGTTGACTACAGCTCCAGTGCTTGTTTGCCCGGACATCCAGAAAGGCTTTGAGATCTATTGTGATGCTTCGAGGCAGGGTCTGGGTTGTGTGCTGATGCAGGAAGGCAAGGTCGTCACATCGCCTCATGGCGATTCGACCACATGAGGAGAACTATCCAACCCATGACTTGGAATTGGTCATTTGTTGTGCATGCATTGAGGTGTGGAGGCACTATCTTATTGGCAACTTGTGAGATCTTCAGGCACCACAAGAGTCGAAATACATCTTCACTCAAGCAGATCTCAACTTGAGGCAAAGAAGATGGTTGGGCCGATAAAGGACTATGATGTCGACATACATTACCATCTGGTAAGGCGAATGTAGTTCTTGATGCATTGAAATAAAGAGCTACCGCAATGATCGATGGTTCAAGAAGGTCGACCGCTCTTCATGAGGAGTTCAATGTCTGAACTTGGGGTTGGTAGAGGCAGGATCGATTCTTTGCTTTGGAAGTTCAACCAACTCTGGTGGATCAAATCAAGAAGCTGCAGAAGTCGGACAAGGAGGCTGCGAAAATCAAGGAAAGGATCAAGGAAGGTAAAGCCCCGGGATTCTCAGAAGATGCAGAAGGAACAATTTGGCTTGGGAAGAGTATCTATGTGCCGAATCAGAAAGAGCTCAAGCAGTTGATACTGAAGGAAGCGCATGAGTCAGCGTATTCGATCCACCCAGGTAATACCAAGATGTATCATGACCTTCGAAGTGTGTATTGGTGGCCAAGGATGAGAAAGGAAATTGCAGAATTCATAGCCATGTGTGATGTGTGCCAGCGAGTGAAAGCTGAACATCAGAGGCCAGCGGGTTTGCTGTAGCCATTGAAGGTACCTGAATGGAAGCGGGAAGAAGTTGGGATGGACTTCATTACAGGACTTCCGAGGACCAGGTCAGGCTATGACTCTATTTGGGTTGTCGTGGATCGATTGACGAAAGTTGCACATTTCATCCCAGTGAAGACAACCTACAAGGGAGATAAGCTTGCAGAGCTGTATATGACTCGGATTGTGTGTATGCATGGCGTGCCCAAGAAGATTGTTTCAGATCGGGGCACCCAATTCACATCTAGATTCTGGCAAAAGTTACAAGAAGCATTAGGCACCAATCTGAATTTCAGTACAGCTTATCATCCCCAGACGGATGGACAGATTGAGCGGGTGAACCAAATTCTGGAGGATATGTTGAGAGCCTGTGCATTGTCCAATGCAACCAGCTGGGATTAGAGTTTGCCATATGCAGAGTTCTCCTACAACAACAGCTATCAAGCCAGCTTGCAGATGGCGCGATTTGAAGCTTTGTATGGCAAAAATTGCAGAACACCTCTCTGTTGGCACGAGATTGGAGATCGCCAAGTCTTCGGCCCGGATATTCTGCAGAAAGCTGAGGAACAAGTGAAGATGATTCAGGAAAGGTTGAAAACAGCGCAGTCTAGGCAGAAAAGCTATGCAGATAATCGCAGAAGAGCATTGACCTTTGCCCCGGGTGACTATGTGTACCTGAAGGTCTCCCCACTCAAAGGTATGCGTCGATTCGGAGTGCGTGGCAAGTTGGCACCGAGATTTATTGGACCTTTCCCAATTCTAGCTAGAAGTGGGGAAGTGACGTATCAGTTGGAGTTGCCACCGCATCTGTCGAATGTGCATAATGTCTTCCATGTGTCATAGTTGAGGAAGTGCCTTCGAGTGCCTGATAAGCAGATGCAAGTTGAGGATGTTGAGCTGCATGAAGATCTGACTTATCCTGAGTATCCGATCAGAATTCTGGAGGAAGCAGAGCGCAGGACCAGGAATAAAGTGATCAAGTTCTGCAAAGTGCAGTGGAGCAACCATCCAGAAGAGGAAGCCACCTGGGAGCGCGAGGAGGATCTTTGAGCGGAGTACCCCAACCTTTTTCCCTGGTTAGTTTCAAATCTCGGGGTCGAGATTTTCTGTTAGGGGGGTAGGTTTGTAACATTCCAAATTTTTGAACTTCTTGTGCTTAGATTTTAAAATCCAATCCGTGGAAATTTTCTTGAAATTAATTTGGCTTAATATGAATTTTCAAAGTCAAAAAGGATTTAATTTGAATAAACTATAACTCAAATTAATTATTTCATATTTCTATTGGGATCCTTATGCTTCATTTGATTTTTATGTATTTTTGGAGATTTTCTGAATTTATTTGCTATTTATTTGATTTATTTGAAGTTTATTCGGATTTTTAAGGATTTTCTTAATTCCTAAATCTTATTTCTTCCCTGCTGAAACCATTTGTTCATCTCAATGGCCCACTTCTCTCGCCACACCAACACAAATTAAAAACCCTAGATCCTAGACCGTAGATGCTCAATCCAACGGCCATAAGTCGCGTCGCCCCTGAACAGTAACCCTAACCCTAACGCACACTTTTCCTCGTCGTCTGATTCCGAATCCAGTGGCCCTCCATGCGCCACGTCACCCCGAAATCCCGCCACGCCAGAACTCTGCGCCAGACCGACCTACCTTGCTTTCGCGCCTCTACACGCAACCCTAGGCTATAAAACTTAGCGCCGCACCTCCCGAGATTCCTCTTCACGCCCACTTCCTCTTCTCTCTCTCTGGCGGAGACGCCGTCTCGAGGCCGCCGCGACCTCGCCGGAGTTGGCCTCTGGCGCCAAGCTTCCGCCGCCTCTTTCTCCTTCCACGGTGAGTCTCCGACCGTGTTTTTGGTACCGTCGAGTCCATCTTTTCATCCTCTACCCGAATCGCTAACTCTTTTACTCGATCCGTCGTTCGTTCGCCGTTTGATGCCGTCTTCTCCGTCTCCGGTGGCCTGCGCAGCTTGCCTCGCCGTCGCGTTTCCTTCGCCAACCGTAGCCGTCGATCTTCATTTGGACGATCAGATCTTCGCCGCGTGTTCGTGCCGGTAAGCCACCCCGTCAACCATGCCTCATCACTGCCATGTGGTGCCACGTAGCTGCCAGGTGTGCGCCACATCATCACCACCGTATGGTTTAGATCGGTGTGTCTGCCACGGTGTCGCCATGTTAGCCCTAAACCATTACGTGTGTGTCACCTCACCGCCGTAGATCTACGTGTTTGCCCCGTGTCTGCCACGTAGAAGCCACCATAGACCCTAATGTCCCGCGTGGCGCCACCTCATCGTCACGTCCGCGCCACCACAACCCTCGTGCCCACGTGGCCGATGCGTGTCACGCCGCGCCAGCACCAGATCCGTGTGGCCGCCACGTGCACGCCGCGTATGCGCCATGTGTCGGCTCCGTCCGCGCCACCACAGATCCTATGCCGCGTAGTAAATGCATGGCCATGCCACGTGTGCCCTAGGTCACCACGTGTCGCCACGTAGATGCCACATCACCACCACGTCAGCGAAAACCCCGCCCGTTCGCCAAGTCAGCTCCACGTCATCGCCACGTGTGCCCTCGCACATGTGTGTGCCTCACATCGCCATGTGTCGCCCATGTCATCATGCCCACGCCACTAAGCCCTAGAGTTCTCCCGTGAACTCAGTTCGCCGTGGACCGAGTCAATGACTTGAGGACCCCACATGTCAGCCGCACGATTTTATTTCCTTTTTCCGGTGATTTTTCCCGAATTTCGAGTCCACCAATAGCGTGTCGACGTGTCACATTTATTTTCTCTGATTTTCTCCTCTGCTTAAACTTCCGAGAGCCCGTTCTCTTCCGCTCGAACTCCGATTTGGACGATTCAAATTTCTAAATTCATCTAAAATCAAGATATATCTGTTGGTGTCATTTTTATGAATTCTTGAATTTTATTTATTTTTGGTTTTATTTATTTTGCCTCGATTTGCGTGTTTCGTGTAGACGACATACCGGTTGAGCGAGAGGAGCATCCAATGGAGGTTGCAAAGGCATGAGAGGGTGAAGGCAAGTCTCCTTGATCATATTGAACCCAAATTTATGAAAATGTTACTTTGCTTTAAATTATTGCATGCTTATTATTTGCGTATCATACTTTAAATAATTGCTTTAATGCTTAGCTATATTCCAACTTTGTTATGCCACATTGATATTCAACTTGATAACCTTTGACACCTTAGGAAAATTTATCTACTGTTAATAATAATCGTTTTGTATTATGGGACTGTAGAAAATACTTAGCCATGCTTAATCACGTCGGTACCTTACCATTATGGAAATGATTTCATATTTTGATTCAAATGGAATTGTGAAAATATGGCAATTGGTGTTCTTTGGTATTAATTTGCAAATAAAAGTGAAAAATGATTTAGACCGGGCGGATTGGTTGTATGGCGGGTGCGGGATGCACAAAATTACGAATGTGATTGTCCGCCCTAGTCAATTAAGGACCGATCGTGTGTTACCTTGGGCCATGCTATACAAGACAACCACATGTCTATATGGGCACGACTGGCTAAGTAATTTGCATGTATCGCTATCCGATTTCGCCATTGGGTTGTCTTGGGTTATCGGGAGGTACTTGCAAGGCGCAAGAGGGGCTTCAGATCTTGGGCGGTAGCCCTAACAATGTGAAACCTCGATGGTGAGTCGGTGGCGGTATGTGCATTGTAAAGGCCTTGTCATGATCTCCTCTAGGCACACCAAAGAAAGTGTGTCAATAGCTTGGCGCAAAGGGTTGATCATGTCGTGTGGGTAAAGTGTACCAAACTCTGCAGAGTCTTAAAACTACTTGAGTAGCCGTGCTCACGGATAAGGGCAAGCGTGGGCGCTTTCACATAGTAGATTTTATGGTTTTGGTTTTAAATGGAAAATGATGGATTTGGTTTAAAATGAAAATGTGGTTGGGAATCATGAGCTGGAGCTCCGGATACTAGTTTGGCGGTTGGAGCTAACCGTAGTTGGAACACGAAAATTGTTATACTTCAAAAGTTAATTAATTATGCTATTTACATTTTGTTAAATGTTTGCTTTATGAAATTATTACTTGTATTTAAATTTCAATTTAAGCTTTATGCAAATGAACCATATATGCTTCCTTTGTTTAAGCCTTGCATTTAGTTAATTGCATTAAGTTTAGAGACTTCTTGAGTATGTTGCATACTCACCTCGCATTTCATCGCAGGTCGCTTATTCCGTAAAGCATGAGGAGAGAGCCACTATCCAAGAGCTGTGATCCCCTTTCGACATCTGTGGTGAAGACTATGAGGAGGAGGACGACTCGATCTTCTAGGGAGCGTACCCCAGTCGGTTGCCTGTGGGCGAACTGATTGGCTCTTTTGTTTCTACATTTCCGCTGTTACTTTCACTTAAGCCGTAAGGCTCAATACTTGTAATAATGTGATGATGTTTACACTCTTTTGCTTAATTTCTGTTAATTACTTTTGATATGTCTGTGTTATCATCACTGTACGACTGTGTGTGCTAGCTGTTCCTGGACTATCACGGTGGAAACACAGAGGGGTCTGATTTGGTAAATCTGGGTCCCGACAGTTTCGAATGGACACAATGCAACAGAACCAGCCATTAAGAAGCTACCATCAGCACTAAATCATGGGTGCAAAAACACACACACACACATCGGCTTGCTCGTGGGCATTTCTGAAGACACCCCACAAGCAAAGGGAAAAAACTTGGCGCGCCGACAGGACAACGCAACAGCTTGCGGTTTTGTTTAATTTGGCGCACAAGGCATCTCGAAGCGGCACGAAATGGTCAACTTTTGCGTGTGAAGTATGAGCTGTTTGTAACTCACCATTCGGCGCACAGGGTATTTGACCCTTTTTTCAACAGAAAAAGCCAGATCACACATTTTGGCTATGGGGATTAGGAAGGATGCTAATGCTAAAATCTCGTCAAAACTTGCAGAAAATCTTTAAAAAAATCTGGAAAAATAGCAGCTATAATTCAAATAGAAGAGAGAAGGCCGAAAAAATAATCATAGTCCGGAGAAAAGGTTGCTCCATTAAGACCAATGCCTAGCTTCTTGAGGTGAAGAAATTTGCTATGCAGCATTGGTGTATTAGTCACCTGCATAAAAGATGCCAGATAGTTATACCCAAGGTAAGACTGATGTAGCATCATCATATGCATATCGCAAGTCCAGTCAATTTTACAGTATACCTCTTTATATGAAACTATGGTAAGAGTTTCCAGGTTTGGCACGCTGGATGGAAGTTCAACACAAGCATAATGAACTGCGCCAGAAAAGAAAACGCGTAGGCCCTTCATTTGTAATTTTCCCCCAAGTGATAGCTGAACATCAGGATCTCCCGAGTAACAAAAGCTGGATATATTTGGAGCTTTCATGTCAATCATTCGCAGCCTGTCACAGCTACACACCTCTAGGTAGCTGAGCTGCTGCAGAAGGCAAGGTATCTTCAGGCAAACTATCCAATCACAGCAGCTGATTTCCAACCTCTCCAAAGCAAAAGAATTGGAAAGAAGGCACCCTAATTCGTCCCCCTTGATACGGACATCACGGAGATATAATCTTGTAAGCCTTCTTAACGAACCAAGTTCAGCCGTGGGTCTGAAGGAACAACTGAAGAAGCAAAGAGATCGGATTGAGTCTCCACTCCTACTACATAAAAGTGAGTATGGGAAGCTGTACTTTGAATTCATTGGAAGTGATAGCACGAGCTCTTCAATTCCTGGTGTAACAGCAATCTGAAGCCAAATGGTTGAGATGACAAGAGTCCTTTGCATTGTAATATTTAAGCTGAATCTTGAGTCTCTTCACACCAATGCCTGAGTGCTTTTTCAGAATTTGGTCAACTTTGATGGGGAAATCTTCAACAATCTCATCATTTCCACATGCATTTGTATCCAACCCCAATGTTTTAAAATAAAAAATGAGGTTGGGATGGTGTCTCCAGGAACATAGAAAAGAGCGGGACACACAGGCGGCTCGTGCAACATCCCGCATTGGCATCAGTGAATGTATATGGGACCAGATATCCTGCATGCAAAAGCATTGGAAAAAGTTCAGTGTTAGAACTGTAAAGGCTACTCAAGATGTAGAGGACTACAGAAAAATATCTCTAGGTGCAATGCATTTGATTGCACAAAGTATTCGTGGTGACTACTTAAAAAATACTGTCAGTGTCAGTGCCAAGAGCTGATTACGTACTATGAAATTTGTAAGTACCTTGCTTTTCAAAAATTTGTAAGTGCCGTTTTTCCAAAAAAAATGTGTTACTGCCCTAATCACACAAGTAATGCCCAACAGTACTGGGTTGTTTTTTTATTGTATTCCTGCCAAATGCCAACTAAGATTGACAGGATGATGCTCTATTGTACAGTAGTGTGCTAATCAATGCTAGATCGGTAGGAAAGGAATAGAAAGAATATACCAATGGTGCATCTGAATATTAAATAGTCAAAAGCCCATCCAATTATGCAAGAATCGAACAACTTTGGAAGCTACAGTACAATATACGTGACATAAACCTTGGTGACATAAGTGTGATGAGATAATAGAGCAATAGGCTGGACAGAATAAACGCCATCCCACAAGGATATCAAGCAGTCGTCGTGATATTTTACTTGCTTCTATTATGAAAATTCTATGCCATACCTCTGGAAGGGTTGGTCCTGAATACATCTCTATTTCGCCACCCAGGGAATCATCATTTAGTTGGCAAGGTGAGCCCTCCCTTTTAGCTGGCGAAGCAATCAATCCATCTGCAGCACGTCATACATGGTTATGAACAATGCAGACATTTGAGAAGCAAAACGGCAAACTCAAGCACACCAACGCACATAAAGATCAATTTTTTCTCTCTTGTGCAAAAAACACTAACAACAAGTTGAAATGAATTGGGCATCCAAGCAAAAAGAACAAGACGGTGGAGGCCATTAGCCATCGGGTCATCCACAACCACGAGGCTCATCTCGGATCTCACTTATACCAGTTAATGACAGGATTAGAAAGGTATTGGCTTCCATGATCACTTAATAGATCATTATTTGATCACTGGGATATTTTATTGTTCTAGAAATTTCTTTTCGGCCCAAAAAACAAACAAAAAAATTGTTGCTTTTGCGTGCGTGTGTGAACAATAAGGAGATGGGTATTGCGGAAGTTTAGCCTAGAAAAAGGATACAACCTTTGTATCCACCAGGCACCAGATTAAGGGAATTTTGCATGCAAGTCGATTCAGAGAGAGAGAGAGAGAGAGAGGGAGGAGGAGGAGGCCGGCGGAGGCTTACCGCGGACACGGGGGGCCTGGGCTTGCCGCTGGCGCTGCTCCTGGTCCCGCTGGCGCTGTACGGACGTCATCGTAGACAAATCAAACCAATCTCCCTATGGCCTCCCCTTCCCTAGTATTTATTTGAGGAGGGTAGGGATTGGAGATGGCAGCGTCGGTTACCCTTTCGCCGGAGACGCCTGACCTGTCAATGACGACAGTGATGACGCCGCTGCAGTTGCTGCTGTCGAACCCGGACGAGGATGCGCTCTTCATGGAGTAGCCCGGGCCGCGGCCAGAGGGGTTGGGGACGGCGACGATGTTGCCGTCGAGGTCGGTCATGAGCGGGGCGTTGGAGCTGCGGGAGTGGTCGCGACCGCCGAGCTCGACGATGCGGCGCTCCCAATGGCCGCGCTCGTGGAGGAGCTTGTTGATCTCGTCGTTGAGGTCGCGGAGGCGGTGCTCACCGAGGTCCTCGTTCTGGATCTCGGCGACCTTGGCGCCTATCTCACGGAGGATCTCGGAGCGCCAGCGCTCCGCGTCGGCGAGGTCGCGGCACTCGGAGGCGAGGTAGGGCCAGCGCTCGCGGGGCTTGCGCTTCTCGTAGCGGAGATTGCGTCTGGGGAGGAGATTGCGTCTGGGTCTGGGGCCGAGGAGCCGAGGGGTCGGGGGCGGCGCGAGAGAGATTGGGGCGCGCGCGAGAGATTGGCGGGGGCGGCGTGAGAGAGGAGATTAGGGCTGGGGCGAGGAGCCGAGGGGTCGGGGGCGGCGCAAGAGAGATTGGGACACGCCGTCGAGGAGATTGGGGGGCGGCGCGATGAGCGAGGAGATTAGGGTTGGGGAGTGGGAGCGCTGCTGTGTACGTGTGGAGTGAGAGGGGGGTTGGGGGCCTGGAGAGTGGGGTCCGTGGAAGAACGGACCGTCCACCAAGTCGTGTTTTATAATAGTAGAGATGTGTAACAACATGAGATTTTTGAAGGAATTGTTTACGATCTGAGTTGCATGTGAGTTTTGAGTGCTTTTTTGACAAGACTTGGTGCTTGTCCTATTTTTTCCTCATGGCTTTGAATTCTTTGTTATAATGTCTAGTTATAATGGTTTTGCGCAAATAGTTTATGTTCTGCTTTGCATCGAAATTCTTGTTTCTGGTATTTCAGATTTGTTTGTGTTTAGTCATTTGATTGATTGCACCGGTATACATCTTTTATCCAGTGTCAATTTTTGTTCTTGAAAAACTTGAAATATTTATGTGATGGATTGCTAGAAGTGGATTGTTGATGTGGTTTGTACATATGCACTTTACTGATTGTATAATGTTCTTGTTGTACCGGCAACTTGACATGTGTTAATCGCACTGTGACCTATAGACTGTTTGAGTATTGGTTATCTATTTGCCGATTTGCTCTATGGTTAGTCAAATACTGTAATTGTACAAAAGTACGATACATAGCCGAACATGTTTCTCAAAAAAAAAACAGATGCATGTGCAATTCTCTCTTTGCCTAGTGTGTGTTAAATAATCAATTTCGTATATGCTAATATTCTAGTGTAGTGCAACATAACAGACTACAAAGTTATAATTTTCCATTGATGACTATATTTGCAAGTGTCATGAAAACATGGGGATTTATATAGATAACCTATAGACAACCCATTATAGGAGGTGTCTTTAGTATTGTCTATAGATAATTAAAGTGCTTATTTTGAAGCATTGATGCTTAACTAAGCACCGTGCTTAGCAGGTGCCTATGTATATAACTATTTAAATTAGACTCAGGGGTATTGGTCCTTTGAATTCATAAGACTCAGGGGTACAAGGAAGGAACAATATAAATGAGAAGGAATAGCAACAATTTGGTTTGGTTTTGTCCAAACCAAAACAAACCAGGGTAAAAGCGCAAAATGAGATAGCACTGTTCAGTTCTCCAGCTTCAGGTGTGGTTTGTTCTCATTCTTGGCCAGTTGGTCCCGCAAGTCTTCCTTGATTTTTCCTCCAACATGCTTGAGCGAAACTTCCTTGAGACTTGACAGGAATGGTATCCCAGAAAACCCATCACCGCCTTCACCAAAACAATAGTGCACCCGTAGCAGCTCAAGCTTAGGCGTTGCTTTTTCTTCAAACTCAACCGATTTGAGGACATCTAGCCTCTCAAGCTCCAGCTCTGTCAGACTTGCGAAGGTCTTGGGACGGAAATGGAGATTTAGTTTTCTCCACTTAAATGACTCAACATAAAGACGTAAAATGGCAAGGTTTGGCAGCTTCTCAAGCACTATTATGGCATCATGCTCCAGTCTGGTACTCCGTAGGGTCAACTTGGCTAGGATCTGAAGCTGTTGGATCCACGTAGGTAATTTGACCAGATTGCCATACAACTTAAGGCTCTGTAGGTCATTTGGGGGTGGGGACAAGGCATCCAAACAGCCTTCTAAACCAGGCTCGCCCTCGGCGCGCATTGACAAGGAATGCAAGCGACCGTGATTGGCAATAGCAGAACAGAGCTCCCTGCAGTTTTTCTTGTTGATGCCAGTCACTCCTAGCTTACGCAATTGAGTGAGCTTCTTGAGCTCCTTCACCATGGCCTTCCCCCGTGCAACGTTGATGACACCCAGTGTGTGCAGGGCTGTCAACCTCCCAATCCCCCCGGGCACTTTAACACCATACATGTCCAAGCCTCGCAACCAAACACCAGCCGTAAGACAGAAGTAGGGTAATGCGTCCAAGTCATGGATAGACTCTTTTCGTACATAGCTCTTGTAAGGTGCCGAGCCAAATTCCTTCAAGAGCTCACAAGGTCCTGTGTAGATCCAGCTGTGAAACTCATTAGTAGGAACGAGACCAGCACGAAGGAATTTTAGCTTTGGGAGGTTAACAATGCTTTTTGGCAGTGTGATCACATATGTACGTCTTATATCCAGTGTCTCCAGGTCTGACAGATTACCAAATGAATCCGGGAGGTGGTAGATATATACACATCCTCTTAAAGACAGGAACTTTAGGTGATGAAGGTTCCCGATTGGCACAAGGTCACGATCCTGCAGATCTGCTGTGTCTTCTAAATCCAGCACCCGAAGCAATCTCATCTTCTTAGAAATGAAAAATGGTTGCCACTCTCCAAACACAGTCAAGGATCGAATGTGGGACACGTCCAGTATGCTTCCCAACACACCCTTCTTTTGCTCTCTGCTCCAACTACGGCTCACAACAAGATGGCGTACTTTATTTTTGGACTGCAAGGTGGAATGCTCATCCAGTACGAAAACAAGATTATCTTCTTCTGACTTCGAGATGCTGATTTCACGCATGAGATCATGAACTTGGAAGAAATCAGCAGTCTCCCCAGTTTCATCAATCCTTGTTTTGGATGGTTGTATCATGCTCCTGTTAAGAATGTCTGTAAAGTGTTCCTCTGCTGCTTCCTCGGCAGTCTTGCTTCTCACTTCCCTCGAGTAACCCTCTGCAATCCACCGCCTCACTAAACGTCTTTGCCTGATGTTGTGGTCTTCAGGGAAAATCGACAAATACAGAAAGCAAGACTTGAGATGATAAGGCAAACCATCATAACTTGAGTTAAGGACTGTCTTTATCTTCTCAAGTTCTGGATTGTTCTGCAACTCCGCACTGATATGATCATTCAGTTTTCTCCATTCCAAAGCAGTTTTAGGTTTGGTTGCCAGATAGCCACCTATAGTGGCAATGGCAAGGGGAAGCCCATCACACTTTTTCAGAATAAGTTTTGCTTGCTCCATCATGGTATCAGTTAAATCACCCTTTTCAGTCCCACGAAATACCTGAAACATGATTCAATAAAGTGAATAGCTGATTCAGGGGAATCCTTTAAATCATCTCGTCACCAAAAGTATAAAGCTTCAAGCGGATTAATAATCAGACATATGGTTGCAGAGCGACAATCAAGCAAAGACTGGCACGTATTGGTACAAATTTTAATCACATGCATCAGTGTAATATTGTGTTGAGATGGTGTTTTTTTTTTTTTTGCGAGGGGCGTGGGTTCTTATTTAGATGGAAGAAACGAAAGGAAAGCCTATGGGGACCGATTGCATCTAGAAAGAAACAATGGGTACTTTTCCTTATTTCTTGTTTTAGGAATTTTCAAATATTATGATCTTGTCTTTTATTCTAGAAAGCTGAGATCAGTTTATATTTCAGTTTGAGTTCATTTCTATCTTTACGCCGTGTAACTCGTGTTAGATCCTCTATATAAACAGAGACCGTGCACCCTTAAATTTAAACTACAGACTACTTTGATCCGAGTTAGAATCACGAGATGGTACTTTGTCTGGGACGAACCCTCTACTTTGATCCAAGTTAGAATCACGAGAATGTACAGTTGCTGACTAGTTTGCTAAAAGGGCCACAATGCACTACTTATATTGGATACCCAAAAAGTTCATGGATATAATACACGTAATGGTTATACACAATTATAAAATTTCAAGAGTAAATTTTGTGAAACTACTGGCTTATTGTACAAATTATTAGTAAACTATAGATTTTAGCAACTATTTTACAGAACTCCATACTTTAGAGCTAGATGTATCACAAAGCTACAGATTTTAGAAATCTTGTTTCACCGACGTAGCTAACACTTTGGGCCCACCTAGCAGCCGCTATACAGCTCTTACCACCACTATGGCATGTCCACATCGTACACCATGCTGGCATGACATTGACAGGCACATTAATATGCATGTCTAGGGGACTATTTTATCTCTTTGATATGCATGTCTAGGGGACTATTTTATCTCTTCTGGTTCCTTCCAAAGGAAGGAGGTGCGATGACACGGTGCCCTATCCACATGAGAAAAATAGTAGGGCAAGTCGTAGCTGCAGCATGGCGCATGATGTGGACAGACCAAAACGGGAGGTGAGGGCGATATAGGGACTGTGAGGGCGATATAGGGACTGCCAGGTGGGCTCAGTGTGGCAGCTATACATCTAGCCTTTAAATCTTTTTAAATATGAAGTTATGTGAAATAATTGCTAAAATATGTAGTTTTCTGATACTTTGCACGATAAACAATTAGTCTTGCAAAATTTACAAAAATTTCGACGAACTCATTTGTACCGTATAGTATTAAAAAAACACCGGTGCATCCTGCAGTGCACGTACTGTTTGTCTTTTCTTGGTTTTCGATATCAGAGACAAATATGGTGGTGACATTTTCGGTATCAGAGGACTGAAAGTAATTATTCTAAGTATATTTGAGAGGACTGAAAGTAATTATTCTAAGTATATTTTTCCACATTTGCTTATTACTTAAGTCTTTTAGAAAGGAAGTTTATTCGGCACACATACATAGTTGCATGTTCAGGAATATTACCCAGACCTGCTGCTTAAATTTCAGTGAGTTTGGCAACTACTATGTGCCGTAGCTCACACATTCGAGGTCATGCCTAACCAATGAGCATGCCTGAGCAGTGGCAATCCTTGCCAGTTGCCATATACTCCTAGTGTCCTACATAACACTTCAAATCAAAAGGAAAGGAGCATGATAAAGTGTTTCCTATGTCCCCATATGTACCTTCTTTTTGAAGAGGTCAAGTGCGGCATAATCCCCTAGAGATTTTAGACTGTAGTTCAAGGTGCTACGGCTAGCAACACTTGCATCCCTTGTAGTGATTATGATCCTGCTTGCGCTCCCATCTTTAGTAAAATACGGTATTATTGAATTCCACTCTGTATTGGATGATAGATCATCAAGAACAATGAGATAAGTACCACTTTTTAGAAGCTCAGATGTCTTGTCTATCAAATCTTTGATTTGCATCACTTGCAACTTCTTTTGTATGTCGTCTCTCAATCTTGTGTCCTTCACAGGGTCCTTTCCAGTATTATGTATGTGCAACCGCAGAACTAAACTCCTGAAGAACTCCTCACAATTGAAAGGATGCATTATAGTAACCCAAGCTCGCTTCAGAAACTTGCCACTAAGCTCTTTACTTCCGTAGACACTTCTAACAAGAGTGGTTTTTCCAATACCACCCATTCCCCACACAGAGATGACCTGACAACTCTTGTTCTCTTGGCAAATTAGTTTGATAACTTCAGATCTTGCTACCTCTCGCCCGATGAGCTGAGATTCCTCCAGAGAGGCTTGCATTGTTGTAATGCGAGTAAGGTTCTTTCCAGCGGCGGCCGAGTTGGAATCCTTCTCGACATGAATGCTATTGGCAGCAGTGGCATTATTTGAGCTAGGCTCGGGCTGGAATATAATAAGAAAGAAGTTATTATTTATGTGACCAAATTGACTGTTCACCAAAAACAAAATTTAGAATAACCAAACACTAGTGAGAAAAGCATATTATTCACATGGTAAAAGAAAATTTTAGGAGAAAGCCACAACCATCATCATATATGGGGAGTGAAAAAGAAACAACAATTTCTTTTAGAAAAGCAGTGCATGATTCATTGTTGTTGGGACTGCCAGACACACGTGGACATCCTCAAGTAAAACTTGTAACGATGAGATGGCATAGACATTTAGACAATACAATGCGAGAGCATTTCTAACAAAATGTTTCTTTAGCCATTAAACATGTATTTTTGCTTTCGTGAGCGGTTGGATCACAATCAAACAACGATATTACCTTATTGTAGAAGAGATAGAGAGGCTGATCCGATGATAATTGATTGAGCTTGGATAATATGTTTGGCTGCCCTGTGCATAGTCTTGCAATTTCTTCTTGGTCCGTGGTCACAATGATTCGGCTTCCATTCTTCCTGTCAGGCAAGCATGTTCTGATCCAATCCCACTCCACTACAGTGGACAGGTCATCAATGACAATCAAGTACCTATTATCATGCACATATCTATCGAACTCATCAATGAAATGACCAAGTGCTGCCACCTTCTCCATCATCTTCAGAACACCGACCCCTATAGCTCTTTCTTCCTCTGCCTTCCCGTTTACTTGAAGAGAATTCAAGTAAAATTGTCTGAGCAAGCTCTGGAGGAAATCATTTGGATTGAATGGTTGCATCAGCTTAACCCAGGCGCGGCATCCAAAGTTTGTGTGTATGTCTTGACTGTCATAGACTTCCCTGATGACGGACATTTTCTTGAGATCATCGCTTGCTCCTCCGCACACCGAGATCACTCGAAGAGCTTGGTCATCTCTGGTGATCAGTTGGCCGAGATCCACTTTTGGTTCGTCCTTGTTTGCTGCAGCAATATTCCTTGGTTCATCGGTGCCAAGTATTGCTGCGCTGCTGATGCTGGAGTGCTCAGCAGCGGTGGCAGGGTTGGAGTCTTCGATGAGGCGGTAGCGCAGGTTTCTCTGGCTCACATCCTCCACCCTGGCCTTCAGCTCCTTAATCTCCTTGGCGACGCGGTGCCGTGCTCGCAGCGTGCGAGGGAGGCGCCACCAAGATGGTTTTTGCAGATGAACGGAAATGTCTAGGAGGCAATCCTCAGCATCGTAGGCCACGTCACGGACCTGCTTCACCCAGGTTTTAACCACCTTCTTCTTGGTCCGGTCCTCGTCCGCGGCCATGAGGAAGGTCTGCATCATGTCGAACTCATCCTTGATGAAAGCCAGATCGCGCTGGACGCCAAGCTGCAGAGCGACCTCATCCGCAACGGCGGTTTTGGCCATGCCGAGCGCTCCATCCAGCACGGACTTGGCGACACTCACCACCGTCGCCTCCATTCCTCTCCAACAGTATTGCTTGTTTGTGCAAACTGGATTAGGAAGAGGTAGTTGTGGATGGTCTAGTTAAGCAAGGGATGGATTAGGAAGAGGTAGCTCAGAGACACTGATGCTCCAAGAGTACCAATTTCACACAGATCTAGAAGGAAATTGCATGCGGCAACATTGGTTGATCTAATAGCAACCGCGTCCCTACATATAGGGACCAGCTGGTGTATACCTAACCCTTTGATAGAGATGAAAAGCTCATAAAAAAAATCTCTTGAAAAATTATTAAAATTATAAACTGATCCGAAAACAATTTGCTTATCCCGAGGGTTAGGGAAGTTTTTACTGTTATGGCTCTTTTAATTCTTTTTTAAATTAGCCCCCGTGACATATTTTTTTGCAAAAAATGGTCCCCAGGTCGTGAAAACCATGCCTCCCAGGCGCAGTTCATGTGTGCAGCGAATTGGGGGCGCTGCAACACCTCCAGTCCGACATGTGTCACCGGAAAAAAGGAAAATGCAAAAAAAAAAAAAAAGAGTAGCATGTAGCGGACTGGGAGCGCTGCATGCTATAGTATTTTTTTTTGCTGTGCGGAGGCTAGCTATGGACAAATACATTTAAAATTTATTAGGTTTTATAAATACATTGTAATAGAAAATATTGCACAACGGTTAGTTCTGTAAAAATAATTGGTAGTTTTGAACTAATAAAATTATTTTTATTTTTCTATTATAATAAATTGTCTTTCTGCAACTACTCGCAGAATTATTTTTTCAGAACTAGTTGCTATGCAATTTTTTCTATTATAGTGTATTTATAAAATCTAATAAAATTAAAATGTATTTGTCCATAGCTAGCCTCCGCACAGCCAAAACAAAAGAAAATTATTGTAGCATACAGCGCTCCCAGTCCGCTGCATGCTACTCCTTTTTTTTTTGTTTTTCCGGTGACACGTGTCGGACTGGGGGCATTGCATCGCCCCTAGTCCGCTGCACACATGAGCCGCACCTGGGAGGCATGGTTTTTGCGAGCTCCGAGACTATTTTTGTAAAAAATGTGTCACAGGGGATAATTTAAAAAAAAATAAAAAAGCTATAATAGTAAAAATTTCAGGGTTAGGCCTGGGCTGGCCCGTCACTGCCCTCGAGTCGTCCACTTCCATATGATGTGGAGACGCCACCAAGACGGTTTTTGCAGATGAACGGAAAAGTCTTGGAGGCAATCCTCCGCATCGTAGGCGACGTTACGGACCTGCTTCACCCAGGTTTTAACCACCTTCTTCTTGGTCCGGTCCTCGTCCGCGGCCATGGCCCATGAGGAAGGTCTGCATCATGTCGAACTCATCCCTGATGAAAGCCAGATCGCGCTGGACGCCAAGCTGCAGAGCGACCTCATCCGCAACGGCGGATTTGGCCATACCGAGAGCTCCATCCAGCACGGACTTGGCAACACTCAACACCGTCTCCTCCATTCCTATCCAACAGGTTTGCTTGCTTGTGCAAACTGGATTACTGGAGTTGTGTGTGATTCGGCTCCATTCCTCTACAGTAATTTGGTTTGGTCTTTGTCCAAACCCAAACAAACCAGGGTAAAAGCGCAAAATGTGATTGCACTATTCAGTCCTCCATCTTAAGATGTGGTTTGTTCTTATTATCAGCCAGCTGGCCCCGCAAGTCTTCCCTAGTTTTTTCTTCAAAGTTAAGTTGGAGAAGCTTGAGCGAAACTTCCTTGAGACTTGACAGAAATGGTATCCCTGAAAACTTCCCTGGTTTTTTCGTCCATAGTTTTAAGCAAGTCTTCCCTGGTTTTTCCTTCAAAGTCAAGTTGGAGAAGCTTGAGCGAAACACTTCTTGTCCATGATTTTAAGCAAGTCTTACCTGGATTTTTTGTCCATGATTTTAAGCGAGTATTCTCCGGTTTTTTCTTCAATGTCAAGCTGGAGAAGCTTGAGCGAAACTTCCTTGATACTTGACAGGAATGGTATCCCAGAAAACTTACCTGGTTTTTTCGTTCATGATTTTAAGCATGTCTTTCCTGGTTCTTTCGTCCATGATTTTAGGCAAGTCTTCCTTGGTTTTTTCTTCAAATTTTCTTCTCCTTTTCTCTAATTTCCTCACTTTCTGTTCTCTGCCTCGTTTTCTTTTCTATCCGCGCACCGTAGCGAATCCCTGCTGCACCGAACACTGTAGCAAATTCCTGTTGTGCACCGAAACTTCTTCGTCGCTCCTGCCGCTGCCGCAGTGCTCGTTTTTTTCGTGCGCCCGCTCTGCGACTTCTTTTTCTTCTATGCGGCTCACTAAAACCTGGAGATACCCTTCCTATTTATTCTCTTCTAAATCCTAATCAATTGTACATATACTTCATAGATTGTAGATATATCAATCTATCTGAAAAAAAATTCTGAAACAAAGTCGTGTACACACCGTGCACACCAACTAAACAAAGTCGTGAAAAATTCTGAAAAAAATTGTAGTCTTCCTGTGTACACACCGTGCACATCAACTAAACAAAGTCGTGAAAAATTCTGAAAAAAATTATAGATATACTTCATAGATTACTCTACCTATATATAAAATTGTAGGTTCAAATTCATTATATATCAAGAGTTACAAAAAAGAGAAAATTAAACTTATCAGAATTTTCTCTTTTTTGTAACTCTCTATATATAATGAATTTGATCTTGAAACTTCATACATAGGTAGAGTAATCTATGAAGTACATCTATAATTTTTTTCATAATTTTTCACAACTTTTTTTAGTTGGTGTGCACGGTGTGTACACGGGAAGACCTGTGTGTACAGGATACATTGCCAGCTCCCGTGTGAGTAGCATGCAAATCAAGACAGATCAATATATGATTAGCATCAAGAAACATGATTGATCTACTTACAAAGAATATATAACAATATATGCTAGACTCAGATTGATCTAGGGTTTAGACCTTGTAGAGCTTCGTGCTGATAACGTGTTGTAAAACGTCGTCGAGCGCCAACGATCAATCAACGAATGTAGATGCAAACACGAGAGTAAGATCAATAGACACAATGTATAGGTGAAATTCTCTATCGCTTTATTTATTCAATCGTTTACAATGAGGGGGCACCGATATATATAGCGGTGAGAGAGAGAGTTTGGATTCGACCACATTAGGAAGAGATAGAGTCCTAACCATATTTGGTTTAGGTTTTCTTATCTCACAACAGGTTATTATTTAGATTGATTTTATCTATAATTGTTGTTAGTAGAACCGTATATATAAGAAGGCTTAATGTATTTATTGACATAAAGCAATGAATAACCAGACAACTGTCTGGTTTTCCTCCATTTTAGAGTCAGGCCTAGAGAGGGTGCCACCGGCAGGGCTCTTCGCTGACATGATATTGGCTATGAGACCTGACTACTGTAACAATGTAAAGGTGACTTATCGAGCTTGAGATCGCAGCAAGGAAAAGCGATGCTCCAATTAATACTCTTAAATCTTAATCGGCCAAGTAGTGTAGAATTGATATATATTAAACTAGCAATCAGAGGGGGTTGAATGATTGCGCGGAAGCTAAAATTAAATTTTTGATTATTTTTGAAACACCCCAATTAACTGATTCGGATTCGACAGAAACAGAATAATGTATGTCCACTAAAACAGTAATTTCTGAAGATCTAACCGTTAGATCGAAGTGAAATTTTAACTGTAGAAACTAGATTCAATTTGCAAGCTAACCCAACAAAAATCAGCTTGATCGGGTCTACGGATCTAAAGTTATTTTCTTCGTAATTTTACTGAATCAGACACCAGACCAAATAAAAAACAGGCTGATACACGTTCACTAAAATAATAATTTCCGAAAATCCTACCGTTGGATTGTTGTGAAATTTTAACTGTAGAAACTAGAAATTTAGAAATTAACACAATAAGAATCAACCGATCGGATTAACGGATCTAAAGATATTACCTTCACAATATAACTGTCTCAGTAATGACGAGAATTGATCTTACCGCTACGAATCAAACTCGCCGGGAACAACTTTTGCAGGTTGTCGCCCTCCAGGATCAGGAAGTCGATTGCTACCAGGTAGAGCTCTCGGTACATGAACACGGCCACAATGACGCGACACAAAGGAAAGAGACAATCCAGTAGTAAGAACTTCAGGCTCCTCGTTTTTTCTTCACGTACTCATGCATGCATGCAGTACAAGAACTTCTAGTCATCCTGACTCACGTTGCATGCATGTTGGAAACAATCAGTGCCTCAATTCCAGCGATCAGCGCCTCAATTTTCTAGTCGTCGGTTTCTCACGCATCTAGTTGTATGCATGAATAACCAGACCTCCCAGTCGTCGACCGCAAGACGCTAGAAAAATCCTCCGGCCGCAAACCAACACAGGCGCCGCCCAGAAAAACCTTTCTGTCGCAAGGAACAGAGAGCGAAAAGGAAAAACGGCCGATCGTCCAGCCGCCGAAAAAAAACTCTTAATTCCTTGATTAGGTTTTCTAGGGTTTTTATACAACTTAAAACCCTAACACATGTATACATACCCACTTGGCCCAATAACACATGGCCCAATATATGCATACAACTCAAAATTCACACATGCACGCGTACGGCCCGCCTGCCGCACTCACGTGACTAACCAGCCTTCGTGTGCACCGTTCTCTAGCCCGAACGTCCCGCATGACATCCTCGACCACCAGGACCTCGATTCCTCCCTGAACCTAATCCCGAACCTCAGTTCCTCCATAAACCTAGTTTCGGTCCCGTCATCGACCACGTTCGCCCTCGAGCAACACCTGCACACGAATAAACAATAACCAGTCCGAGCACAAGTCCACGACTTGACTCAAAGTTAATCCATGCAACCACTCACACGAGTGCATTGCATCAAACAAAGCCATCATGCTATCACTAGCATAATTAAATGAACATCTGAGCACAAGTCCACGACTTGCCTCAAAATCAATCCATGCAACCACTCACATGAGTGCATTGCATCAAATAAAATCCATCATGCTATCACCAGCATAATAATCATCTCAACATAGCACATGCACAAGCACCACACATGCTATAACCAAAGTCACTTTACAATGCCAATTTCACCATTCAACCAATGTTTCATCACATGATCTCACAAGTAGCGATAAACATTATCTGGGATTAAGCGCGTGCTAATAGATTACTAGGCCAGGAGGAACTGCGTTTGAAAGCTACGCCTATGGATCAGTTGAACTGATCAATTTTGCAACCCACCAATTTGGTAGAGGCTGCCCAAGAGTTCCTGTCAGAAATTGCTCCAGCTAATGATTCAGCAAGCACTGTAAGTCAATTTCTTCATGGCATCTGGTAGAATGTATAACACGATTTTTTTTCTCTGTTTTTCAGTGTGTGGATAGTGAAATTAAGGATGCATTGTTCTTTTTGCCATTACAAACTTTTTGTTTTGTCAAGAATTTGTCCTTTGTGCTGAGCCTTTTTCATTGACCTATGACTCCATGGTATCCTTTCTCCTAGTGCTCCCTGCATGCTTGAGAAAGTGGACCAGTTGGATTTTCTGGTTTAGTGCCATCAGGTTAGCAAAAGCTGCATTTTGACCTGGGCTAATAATTTTTATGGCACCTTCACTGGTTAATTTAGTATAAAAATTTTACTCTTGACTCACAAATTTATTCAGCTAATATCATTATGGTTACTTGGCAGTTGGTACACTATTTTTTATGATATATTGTGAACTGTGAAGAACCTTGTGGTACTGGTAATGCTTTGTTAAACATTGTGTAAAACTTGGCCTCATGCAATAGCTTAGCACTATTAGTTACTCGATTACTACAATTGTATTTTCTAATCTATTACCTCTGCACCACATTGCAACTTGGAATTGTTACTAACCTAGAGGATTGAGCAGATGATAACTCCAATAGAGATATCAGGGATATATATAGTCATAGTATGGGCCAATATGGGCCTTAACACCCCCCCCCTCAAACTCAAGGCGGATCCACAGCGTTGAGTTTGAGCAAATGAAGCCGATCTCGTTCTTGAGTTTGTGCTTTGGTGAAGAAATCAGCAACTTGCGTGTCGATGGCACATCTTGAAGAACAATTGTTTTCGATGACAAGGAGACCGAGTAAAGAGGCATCAACACCAATATGCTTTGTAAGTTCATGCTTCACGGATCATTGGCAATTTGTATGGCTCCAGTATTATCACAAAGAAGAGGTGTGGGAGCATCACAGGAAATACCAAAGTCAGCTAGCAACCATCGAAGCCATACAATCTCTGCAGTGGTAGTGGCGAGTGCTCGAAGTTCTGCCTCTGTACTAGACCGAGATACAGCTGCCTGCTTCTTGGACTTCCATGCAAGAGGAGACGAACCAAGAAGAATACAATAGCCAGTGACAGAACGACGATCCATCGGATCACTTGCCCAAGTAGAATCCGAGTAAGCATGAAGCTGAAGAGGATTATCACGAGCATAGAACAAACTTTGAGATGAGGTCCCCCGTAAGTATCTTAGCACACGAAGCAAATGTCCAAAATGAACCGAGGTCGGAGCACTCACAAACTGACTCAAAATATGGACCGCATGAGAAATGTCAGGTCTGGTAACAGTGAGATAAACAAGACTGCCCACAATATGCCGATACCGAGATGGATCCGCAAGAGGTGTACCATCAGTAGGACGAAGCTGTAAATGAAGATTCATAGGTGTTGAAACCGTCCAATCATCAGTAATACCAGAACAAGCAACAAGGTCTTGTATGTATTTGGACTGAGAAAGATAATAGCCCTTCGCAGAATGCAAAACTTCAATCCCTAAGAAATAACTGAGAGGACCCAAGTCAGACATCTGAAATTGCTCACTAAGGTGGTGCTTCACATGGGAAATATGTTCCACATCATCTCCCGTAATCAACATATCATCAACATATAGAAGAAGGAAAGTACGTCCACGTGGGGAGAGATGAATGAATAAAGCAGGATCATGATTACTAGGTGAAAAACCAGCAGCTTTTATCACAGAGACAAACCGCTCAAACCAAGCACGAGGAGCCTGTTTGAGACCATATAAAGCACGACGAAGACGACAAACATGTCCTGAAGGAGCATCAACACCTGGAGGGGGATGCATATATACTTCCTCATGTAAATCGCCATGGAGAAAAGCATTTTTAACATCCATCTGAGAGATAGTCCAAGAACGAGTAGCAGCTATGGCAATCAGGGTACGAACAGTAGTCATGTGAGCAACAGGGGCAAATGTCTCATCATAATCTCGTCCATGAGTCTGCTGAAAACCTCTAGCAACAAGACGAGCTTTATACCTCTCGATAGATCCATCGGACTTGGTCTTAACTTTGAACACCCACTTGCATGTAATAGGTACTGCATGAGACGGTAAAGGAACTAGATCCCAAGTGCCTGTACGATCAAGGGCAGCAAGCTCCTTAGACATAGCAAGCTGCCATTCTGGAATATGAGAAGCTTCCTGATAAGTGGAGGGCTCATCAACAATAGCACCCACACGTCCAAAACCTAACTTGTCAGGAGGCTCGATAGTGGTACGATCCCGAAGATTATATCTTGAACCAACCTGTGACTCATCAGACAAAACATGAGACTCATCAAAATTGTCAGTTTCATCAAAAACAGGAGCATCAGGACTGGCCGAGGAGGTGGGATTAGGCGGATGCTCAGTGGGATGGCGAGTGTAAACATGTTTGATGGGTGGTTTGTAAGGTAGAGGGGAAGAGGACTCAACAGGAATGTGTATGGCAGTTGGAGGATTAGGAATGAGGGTAACAGATGGGAATGATGTAGAGATATCCTCATGGGATGAAAGAGGAGGAAGACACAAGAACGAGGTGGATTCTATGGGAGAATATGAAGACTGAGTAGAAGGATTATAAAAGAAAGGACGGTCCTCAACAAAGGTCACATCACGAGAGATCCGTATGCGACGAGAGGAAGGATCATAACAACGATAACCCTTATGCTCAGAACTATACCCTAGAAAAACACACTCGACGGACTGAGCAGTCAATTTAGTTCGCTCACGAGGTGCAAGTAAAACATAGCATGTACATCCAAAAACCTGAAGATGACCATAGCTAGGAGAAGTACCAAAAAGGACTTCACCAGGACACTTGTCCAACAATTTGGACGATGATTGACGGTTGGTAAGATAAACAGCAGTGGAAATGGCTTCACCCCAAAAAATGAATAGGAACAAAAGAAGCAATCAGAAGTGTTCGAGCAGTCTCTATGAGATGGCGATGTTTACGTTCAGCAACACCGTTTTGAGCATGGGCACCAGGACATGAGAGCTGAGCAAGAGTACCCTCAGAGGTCAAAAACTGGCGAAAAATGTCAGATAAATACTCACCACCAGAGTCAGAACGAAAAACTCTAATAGGAGTAGAAAACTGAGTATGAACCATGCGAGTAAAAGACTGGTAAATAGAGCATAACTGGGAACGATGTTTCATGAAATAAATCCAAGTATATCGAGAATGATCATCAATAAAATGACATAATACTTATGACCACCCTTTGTAGCAAAAGGTGCAGGACCCCATACATCGAATGAATAAGATCAAAAGGCCTAACAGAATGAGACACACTAGAGGAATATGGAAGTTGTATCTATTTGCCAAGTTTGCAACCCTTACAATGAAAAGTAGACTCAATAGAAGTAGGACCTAAACAACCTTTATTTATGAGTGTGGACAAACGAGAGCCACATAAATGACCTAGACGATGATGCCACTTGGCAAAGGAAGAGGCGGATGACAAAGCAACTGTTGACACATGAGCAATAGAACTAGCAGAAGAAGGTAGGCGCAAGGTATCCAAAACGTAGAGGCCAGGAGAACCTCTACGGCGATGGCCAGTCCCAATCACAGTCCCGCTTCGACGATCCTGAACAAAACAAGATGAGTCATCAAATCCAACAAAACAGTTTTGGTCAGCAATTTGACCAACTGACAGAAGATTCATGGATAACTGAGGTGCAAAAGAAACAGTTGGTACAGAAAAATGAGAGTTGCAAAGTGAACCCTGATGAGTGATATGACAGGATGTACCATCAGCTGTTTGAACAGAAGTGTCATCAGAGACCGGCTTGCAAGAAACCAACTGGGACTGGTCAGATGTCACATGGAATGAAGCCCCTGAATCCAGAACCCAAGACGACTTAGAAGCACCAACAGATGAGACAGCAGCAACAGACACAGAGCCGCTAGGGGTAGAAGTTGTGCCACGCCCACGAGTAGCACGACGAGCACGATATTCAGCCAACTTCTCTGGATATTTAGCAAAACACTGTTCTGAACGATGACCAGTCTTCTGACAATACTCACAAGGCTCTGAAGATTTTCCTCTTGATGTACTGAACTTCTGAGAAGCCACTAGCACACTGTGAGGTACTGTCATATTACTAACTGACATAGTCTTGAGACAAGTCTCTTCAGCAATTAAATCAGACAAAGCTTGAGCCATGGTTACAGTAGAAGAATTATGAAGCAACCGTGTACGAATATACTCAAAATCAGCCTTTACTCCCATGACAAAACGATATGTAAGAAACTTTTCAATGAATTTGTGTGCTGGACACCCATCCGATGTGCACTGAGGTACCATAGAGAGCAATGGTCCCATTATACTTTCAAAGGCTGAATTGTACTCATCAATGGACATGTCATTCTGCTCAATTGAATGAATCTTTTGCATGAGGGTATGAAGAAGAGCACCACTGTCCTGAACATAACGCTGCTGTAAGTAAGACCACATGGCCTTGGCTGTCTTAAAGGGAGAAAGACTCATAATCATAGATTGCTTAACACTATTGACAATAGCAGCCATCACTTTTCCATCATTGATTCCCCAAGTTTTGAGTCCAGTAACATCATCAGCCTTAAGTGCAGGTGGACCATCAGTCAAGTGAAAAGCTAGCCCATAACCCCGCAATGCAGTTTCCACAGAAAATGCCCATTCCCGATAATTTTGACCATCAAGAGTGATATTGATAGCAATTGCATTGAGATGTGACATACTGAACCGTAGGAAAAATAATATCAGAGGGTTCACAGAGAGAACCAAAACTCGAAGCAGCGGAAGCACCAGCTCGAAGCGGAAGAAGACGGGCGCGAGGAGGGCTCGGAGACGGACGGCGCGGAGGAAGTGACGGCCGCGCGTGAAGGTGAGACGTCACCGGCGACGCAGACGGACGGCGTGGAGGAAGCGACGGCCGCGCTCGAAGGCGAGACGTCACTGGTGGCGCAGATGGTCGGCGCGGAGGAAGCGACAGATGAAGACCGGCGGCGGCGGAGACGCAGCGAAGACCGACGAAGGTGACGACCGCGCGCAGATGACAGGCGCACGAGCAAAGACGGCAGCACACACGGGCGACGCAATCACGGGCGACGCACGCGTGATGGCGGCGGCGAAAAATATGCCCACAGAGGCGACTTTTGATTGGATCGAAGGTTGATTAGGGATTAGATTAACCCTAATCCTAACCCTAATGCCTGCTCTGATACCATGTTACTAACCTAGAGGATTGAGCAGATGATAACTCCAATAGAGATATCAGGGATATATATAGTCATAGTATGGGCCAATATGGGCCTTAACAGGAATAAGTGGGCCTAGGATTTCATATACGCACCAGATTACTTGTCCTTCATTTTCATCGGTGGATAAATTTTATTTTGTACTGCATTTTGTTCCGAGCTTTAGTGTGAAGAACATAACTTAGGAGGCTTATATCTTGTATTGTAGGATCCTTGGTTGGATTCGAGCACAATACAACAAGCAACTGATGCAGTTGTGAAAGTTAGGCTTGAAACTGGTCCTTACCCTGGAATCTTTTACATTTATAACTCATTCGATCTATATATTCAATTATATGATGATAGTAGTTGGAGCAGGCAAGGTCCAGGTCCGGCAACTGATAGTGCCAGGAAAAATATTGGATCTCAAGTCAAATCCAGTGTTAGAAGTAAGAGGAAAATAGTCATCGAAAAATCCCGTGTTTCAGCTGATAAAGTTAATGCTGCAAAAAGCTCATCTCAGGATAATGCAGAACAGCAACATGTCACAAGGCATGGTGTTATACATGAGGCAGTTCCAAATTTACGTGTTGTTGCAGAAGAAACTGACAATGACAGCAAGACTTTGTCTACAAGCAACGGAGGAAATACGTGAGATACTCCAGCTAGGAGTTTCAGCATTGTACATGAGCCTGAGGTAATAAAACAGAACTCCTATAGGTTCTCAGTGCTTACTGTTTTTCTTGAATACACTATGGCATCGCATTTGTATGAATTTACGTAAAAAGGAGATAACCTAGCATTGCTTGAAAGATAGTCTAATTCAAGGAATGCTGTTATGGAAGAACCGAAAAATGTATATTATTGTGTAATAATGGGATTCTTGAAGGAACTGTTTACGATCTGAGTTGCATGTGAGTTTTGAGTGCTTTTTTGACAAGACTTGGTGCTTGTCCTAGTTTTTCCTCATGGCTTTGAATTCTTTGTTATAATGTCTAGTTATAACGGTTTTGCGCAAATAGTTTATGTTTTGCTTTGCGTCTTAATTCCTGTTTCTAGTATTTTAGATTTGTTTGTGTTTAGTCATTTGATTGATTGCACCGGTATACATCTTTTATGCACCGTCAATTTTTGTTCTTGAAAACCTGACATGTTTATGTGATGGATTGCTAGAAGTGGATTGTTGATGTGGTTTGGTACATATGCACTTTACTGATTGTATAATATTCTTGTTGTATCGGCGACTTGGCATGTGTTAATCGCACTGTGACCTATAGACTACGTTTGAGTATTGGTTATCTATTTGCCGATTTGCTCTGTGGTCAGTCAAACATGGTAATTGTACAAAAGTAAGATACATGGCAGAACATGTCTCTCCAAAAAAAAAAAGAGCAGATGCCTGTGCAATTCTCTCTTTGACCAATATGTGTTAAATAATCAATTTCTTATATGCTAATATTCTAGTGTAGTAAAATGCAACAGACTGCAAAGTTATAATTTTCTATTAATCACCATATTTGCAAGTGTCATGAAAACATAGAGATTTATGTAGACAACCCATTGTAGGAGATATCTTTATTGTTATCTATAGATGATATGGCAGGCTACTATAGACAATAGCTGTCTGAACCACTGTACGTGCCCTTAGCAAGGAAAAACTGGTTTGTCTTGCCATATATACCGTCCGATAGTTGTCGTTTTAGATATTGATATTGTTTTAAAAATACAGTTTTGACTTATAATTTCTATTATAATATGTTTACAATATTATGAATGTACTTTTTTGAGACAAATCTACACATATGATTTTCATATATCAAATTTAAATATTTAAAAAGATATTAACAGTTAAAATTTCGAAAGTCTAACTGTATGTATGTCCAAAATGACAACTATTTGTGAATAGAGAGAGCAATAGATAATTAAGGTGCTTATTTTGAAGCATCGATGCTTAACTCAGCACCGTGCTTAGCAGGTGCTTATGTATATAACTATTTAAATGAGACTCACAGGTATTGGTCCTTTGAATTCATAAGACTCAGGGGTACAAGGAAGGAACAATGTATAGGGTACATTACATACGAATGAAATGAGAAGGCGTAGCAACAATTTGGTTTGGTTTTGGCCAAACCAAAACAAACCATATCACTGTTCAATTCTCCAGCTTCAGGTGTGGTTTGTTCTTATTCTCGGCCAGTTGGTCCCGCAAGTCTTCCTTGATTTTTTCGAGGCCATCAACAAGCTTGAGAGAAACTTCCTTGAGACTTGACAGGCATGGTATCCCAGAAAACCCAGCATCGCCAACAAAACTATAGTGCACCAGCAGCAGCTCAAGCTTAGGCGTTGCTTTTTCTTCAAACTCAACTGATCTGAGGCTATATAGCCCCACAAGTTCCAGCACCGTCAGACTTTTGAAGGTCTCCGGACGGAAATGGAGGTTGATTTCTCCGCTCTTAAATGGACCATTACGAAGACGTAAAATGGCAATGTTTGGCAGCTCCCCAAGTACTTTTATGGCATCATGCTCCAGTTCGGTACTCCGTAGGGTCAACTTGGCTAGCATCTGAAGCTGTTGGACCCATGTAGGTAATTTGACCAGGCGGCCATACAACTTAAGGCTCTGTAGGTCATTTGGGGGTGGGGACAAGTCATCCAAACAGCCTTCTAGCCCAGGCTCGCCCTCGGCGCGCATTGACAAGGAATGCAAGCGGCCGTGATTGGCAATAGCAGAACAGAGCTCCTTGCAGTTTTTCTTGTTGATGCCAGTCACTCCTAGCTTACGCAACTGAGTGAGCTTCTTGAGCTCCTTCACCATGGCCTTCCCCCGTGCAATGTTGATGACACCCAGTGTGTGCAGGGCCGTCAACCTCCCAATCCCTCCGGGCACTTTAACACCATGCATGTCCCTGCCCCGCAACCAAATACCAGCCCAAAAGCAGAGCAATGGTAATGCGTCCAAGTCATCAATAGACCCTTTCCGTACATAGCTCTTGTAAGGTGCCGAGACAAATTCTTTCAAGAGCTCACAAGGTCCTGTGTAGATCCAGCTGTGAAACTCATTAGTAGGAACGAGACCGGCACGAAGGAATTTTAGCTTTGGGAGGTTAACAATGCTTTTTGGCAGTGTGATCACAAATGTACGTCGGATATCCAGTGTCTCCAGGACTGACAGATTACCAAATGAATCCGGGAGATGGTAGATATATCGACATCGCCTTAGAGACAGGTACTTTAGGTGGCGAAGGTTCCCGATTGGCACAAGGTCATGATCCCGCAGATCTTCTGTGTCTTCTAAATCCAGCACCCGAAGCAATCTCATCTTCTTAGAAACGAAAAATGGTCGCCACTCTCCAAACACAGTCAACGATCGAATGTGGGACACGCCCAGTATGCTTCCCAAAATACCCTTCTTTTGGTCTCTGCTCCAACTACTACTCACAACAAGGTGGCGCACTTTATTTGTAGACTGCAAGGTGGAATGCTCATCCAGTACGAAAACAAGATTCTCTTCTTCTGACTTCAAGATGCTGATTTCACGCATGAGATCATGAACTTGGTAGAAATCAGTAGTCTTCCAGATTCCATCAGTCCCTGTTTTGGATGGTTGTATCATGCTCCTGTTAAGAATGTCTGTAAAGTGTTCCTCTGCTACTTCCTCGGCAGTCTTGCCTCTCACTTCCCTTGAGTAACCCTCTGCAATCCACCGCCTCACTAAACGTCTATGCCTGATGTTGTGGTCTTCAGGAAAATCGACAAATACAGAAAGCAAGACTTGAGATGATAAGGCAAACCATCATAACTTGAGTTAAGGACTGTCTTTATCTTCTCAAGTTCTGGATTGTTCTGCAACTCCGCACTGATATGATCATTCAGTTTTCTCCACTCCAAAGCAGTTTTAGGTTTGGTTGCCAGATAGCCACCTATAGTGGCAATGGCAAGGAAGCCCATCACACTTTTTCAGAATAAGTTCTGCTTGCTTCATCATGGTAATAAGTTCTGCTTGCTCCATCATGGTATCAGTTAAATCATCCTTTCCAGTCCCGCGAAATACCTGAAACATGATTCAATAAAGTGATGAGTAGCTGATGATGAAAAGGAATCCTTTAAATCAACTCTTCACCAAAAGTATAAAGATTCAGGCAGATTAATAATGGCGAGCACTAGCAATCGATGTCTGATCACTGTTCATTCCATCGGAGGGTTCTTACAATATTTTTTTCAACGTGTGCAACATTTTTGTTCAACGTGTGTAACATGTTTTTTCAATGTGTGCAACATTTGTTTTCGTGCCGACATTTCTACTGTTACACTATTATTGAAGGAAAATGTTGCACGCGTAGAAAAAATATTGCACACATAAGAAAAAAATGTTGCAAGCGTCTGAAAAAATGAACAGCGCATCGGACGTCTGAACACAAGTCATTCTGATTAATAATCTGACATATGGTTGCAGAGGGACAATCAATCAAAGACTGGCATGTGTTGGTACAAATTTTAATTGCAAGCATCGGTGTAATATTGTGTTGAGATAGTGTTTGTTTGTTTGTTTGCTTTCCTTTCTTTCCATTCTTTCTTTTTTTTTCTCGAGGGGCATTGGTTCTTTTTTAGATAGAAGAAACGAAAGGAAAGCCTACTACGGGGACCGATTGCATCTAGAAAGAAACAACGAGTACTTTTCGTCATTTCTTGTTTTAGGAATTTTCAAATTTTATGTTACGTGCTCGATCCGCACACGCAACGGGATGAGATAAGGCCCTTAACGTGGGCGAAACGAGCTGTTGTCGAAGCTAGCGCCTTGGCTGTACGGAGCCACCGGCCAGTTATTGATGGCAGCGCCTGATCTGCTAGAGACTTGGTTTACTCATTGCTTGGATGATAATACATACAGTGTTGTCCCTTTTATAGAGAGGGCTAGACTTGACCCCTAAGAAACCTATTCTTGTATTAAGGAAACTAATCCCTATTACATGGAAATAATTTAAAAGGAAACAAACCCAAATAATAAGAAAACTAATTATTCTAATCCTAATTAATGACATGTTGCCATGCACCACGTCCTGGCAGTTATGGCTCGCTCGATCCATAACATTATCTCCCCCTTGCGAATCAACCTTGTCCTCAAGGTTGAAGTTTGGAAGATTCGCACGAGATGAAGCGTTGGGCCTTCGGTCGGCGAGGCGCGGAAGTTGGAGATGCGATCTTCGATGGTCACCGTGGTAGGAGGATCGTCGGCTCTGATACCAAATTGTTACGTGCTCGATCCGCACACGCAACGGGGATGAGATAGGGCCTTTAACGTGGGCGAAACGAGCTGTTGTCGAAGCTAGCGCTTTGGTGCATTTGACCCAACCCGCCGATTATCGATGGTAGCGCCTGATCTGCTAGAGACTTGGTTTACTCATTGCTTGGATGATAATACATACAGTGTTGTCCCTTTTATAGGGAGGGCTAGACTTGACCCCTAAGGAACCTATTCTTGTATTAAGGAAACTAATCCCTATTACATGGAAATAATTTAAAAGGAAATAAACCCAAATAATAAGGAAACTAATTATTCTAATCCTAATTAATGACATGCTGCCATGTACCACGTCCTGGTAGTTATGGCTCGCTTGACCCATAACATTTTATGATCTTATCTTTTATTCTAGAAAGCTGAGATCAGTTTATATTTCAGATTGAGTTCATTTCTATCATTAGGCAACGTATCGTGTGCACACAGGGTTTCCCGTGCACACATAGTGCACACCAACTAACAAAAATCCATGTGCAAATGCAGCTGTTTCATAGAACTCCGTATTTAAGAGCTTGATGTATCGCAAAGCTATAGATTTTAGAAATCTATTTGCACATGGACGTAACTAACACACTGGGCCCACCTAGGAGCCACTATACAGCCCTTACCCCCTTGATGGCTTGTCCACATCATGCACCACGCTGGCATTACACTGCTAGCCACGTTTATATGCATGTCTAGATGACTATTTTATCTCCCTCGGTTCCTCTGGGAAGGAGGCGTGATGACACATTGCCTTATCCACATGAGAAAAATATTTGGGCGGGGTATAGCTGCAGCGTGGCGCTTGATGTGGACAGGCCAAAACAGAAGGTGAGGGCAATATAGGGACTTCTAGGTGGGCTTGGTGTGGTAGCCGTAGATCTAGCCTTTAAATCTTTTAAATCTAGAGTTACGTGAAATAGTTGCTAAAGTATGTAGTTTTATAATAATTTGTATAAAAAATATGTAGTTTTGAGAAATTTACAAAAATTTGGATGAACTCATTTGTACCGCACAGTATTAAAAAAACAGTGCATCATACAGTCAATGTACTGCTTGTCTTTTCTTGATTTCAATATCAGAGACAAACGAGAGATGCTTCCATACTTTTTTTTTAATGGTTACATAAATATTAAAATATAAATGAAGGGTAACGTGTTTTATATGTCCCCATGCGTACCTTCTTTTGAAGAGGTCAAGTCGTCATCATCCCTAGAGATTTCAGCATGTATTTCGAGGTGCAACGCCTCGCAACACTTTCGTCCCTTGTAGTGATTATGATCCATCTTGCCCTCCCATCTTTAGTTAAACATGGTATTATCGAATCCCATTCTAAGTTGGACGATAGATCATCAAGAACAATGAGATAAGTACCACTTTTTAGAAGCTCAGATGTCTTGTCTATCAAATCTTTGATTTGCATCACTTGTAACTTCTTTTGTATAACGTCTCCCAATTTAGCGCCAGTATTATCTGTGTGTAACCGTAGAGCCAAGCTCCTGAAGAAATCCTCACGATTGAAAGGATGCTTTACAGTAACCCAAGCTCGCTTCTGAATCTTGCCACTAAGCTCTTCGCTTCCGAAGACACTTTTAACAAGAGTGGTTTTTCCAATACCACCCATTCCCCACACAGAGATCACCTGGCAATGCTCATTCTCTTGGCAAATTAGCTTGATGACATCAGATCTTGCTTCCTCTTGCCCGACGGGCGCTTCCTCCAGAGAGGCTTGCATTGTAGTATTGCAAGCAAGGTTCTTTCCAGCGGCGGCTGAGTTGGAATCCTTCTCGACATGAATGCTATTGGCAGCGGTGACATTATATGAGCTAGGCTCGGGCTGGAATATAATATGAAGTTATTATTTATGTGACCAAATTGACTGTACGTTCGCCAAAAACAAAACTTAGATCAACCAAACACTAGTGAGAAAAGCATATTCACACAGTAATATAAAATTTTAGTAGAAAACCACAAATATAATCATACATGGGGAGTGAAAAAAAAACAAAAATTCTTTTAGAAAAGCAATGCGTGATGCATTGTTGTTGGGACTGCAAGACACACGTTGGCATCCTCAAGTAAAATTTGTAACATTGAGATGGCATAGACATTTAGAAAATACAATGCGACAGGATTTCTAACAAAATGTTTCTTTGGCCATTAAACATGTATTTTTGCTTTCGTGAGTGGTTGGATCACAATCAAAGAACGATATTACCTTATTGTAGAAGAGATAGAGAGGCTGATCTGATGAAAATTGATTGAGCTTGGATAATTGGCTTGGCTGCCCTATGCATAGTCTTGCAATTTCTACTTGGTCTGTGGCCACAATGATTCGGCTTCCATTCTTCCTGTCAGGGAAGCATGTTCTGATCCAATCCCACTCCACTACAGCGGACAGGCCATCAATGACAATCAGGTACCTATTATCATGCACATATCTATCGAACTCGTCAATCAAATGACCTTGTGCTGCCTCCGTCTCCATCTTCTTCAGAATACCAACCCCTATGGCTCTTCCTTCTTCTGCCTTGCCCTTTACTCGAAGAGAATTCAAGTAAAATTGTCTGAGCAAGCTCTGGAGGAAATCATTTGGATTGAATGGTTGCATCAGCTTAACCCAGGCGCGAAATCCAAAGGTTGTGTATATCTCTTGACTGTCATAGACTTCCCTGATGACGGACATTTTCTTGAGATCATCTCCTGCTCCTCCCCACACCGAGATCACTCGAAGAGCTTGGTCATCTCCGGTGATTAAACGTCCTACTTGGGGTCTCAGTCAAGTCTCACTACTTAGCGTTGATTAAACGTCCTACTCCGAACTTAAATGTGCGAATATGGAAGTTAAAAACTCCTTTAAAGATCAAAGTTTTTCTGTGGTTCCTTAGAAGAGGGGTTCTACTAACCAAGGACAATTTGACAAGACGAAATTAGCAAGGTAGTACATTATGTTGCTTTTGTCACGAAATAGAGACAAATAGGCATTTGTTCTTTCATTGTCGTTTTGCTCGTATGGTTTGGGGTCTTCTTTATCTAGCTTTTGGCATTGACAGACCCCAGAGTGCTTCCTATATGTTTGGGAATTGGCTTGCTCCATTCGATAAGGATCTTAAAAATATTGTGCTTCTGGGTGCTGCTTCCTTGTGTTGGGCTATTTGGCTACATAGGAATGGCATTGTTTTTGAGCGAAGTCAAACATATCTCCTTTGCAGTTATATTTGCTATGTCCCATTGGATGCGTGCTTGGTCATGTCTTGCGGGTTCCGAATTGCATACTATTCAGCTCAGCTATCTGACGCTTGGTGCGAGTGGCAATGGATTTCTTCTCCCAGCGTATGGATGGCGGTCTAGCTTTCGGATTACTTGTTTTTAGAGTGTCTTTTTTTTCTTGTTTTTGCTGTGTGCTTTAAGCGAGGCCGGAGTTGTTTTCGAGGATTGTATCTTCTCGATGTAATGTTCTTGAAATCAATAAAAGCTTCCTTTTTCAAAAAAAAAAAAATCTCCGGTGATCAGTTGGCAGAGATCCACTTTTGGTTCGTCCTTGTTTGCTGCAGCAATCCTTGGTTCATCGGTGCCAAGTATTGCTGCGCTGCTGATGCTGGAGTGCTCAGCAGCGGTGGCAGGGTTGGAGTCTTCGATGAGGCGGTAGCGCAGGTTTCTCTGGCTCACATCCTCCACCCTGGCCTTCAGCTCCTTAATCTCCTTGGCGACGCGGTGCCGTGCTCGCAGCGTGCGAGGGAGGCGCCACCAAGATGTTTTTTGCAGATGAACGGAAAAGTCTTGGAGGCAATCCTCGGCATCGTAGGCCAGGTCACGGACCTGCTTCACCCAGGTTTTAACCACCTTCTTCTTGGTCCGGTCCTCGTCCGCGGCCAAGAGGAAGGTCTGCATCATGTCGAACTCATCCTTGATGAAAGCCAGATCGCGCTGGACGCCAAGCTGCAGAGCAACCTCATCGGCAACGGCGGATTTGGCCGCGCCGAGCGCTCCCTCCAGCACGGACTTGGCAACACTCAACACCGTCGCCTCCATTCCTCTACTACGGTTGTTTGATGGATCTCACGATGCTGGTGCGCGATGTAAAGAAGCAAGGTGGACAGCAGCAGCAGCAGCTGCATTATTGTCCTTGTGCTGTGTTGTATTGTCGCGATGTAAAATTTTGAAGTGAAAGGCACGTGCGCTGTCTAATTCATTAAGCAGATAAAGAGAACCAAAAGTTCAACGCGCTGGGGGAGGTCCAACGCGCATTGGACGGCGAGCGCAAGACGGACGGTTCGATATTTGGTGCTGTTGGCGCCGCTCATCAAGGAAAACGCACGTGGCTCTGCTCGGCTCAATCGGTTTCACGCGCATAGCGTTTAGTCCTGCTCAAACCGAAGCACCGAACGTTATCGCGAGCGTAGCGTGGACGGACTCGCGAAGCACGCATAATCCGAGTTCAGATGTTTTGATTATTGGATTAGTCAGATTTTAGATGTTTTGATTATTAGATTGGTCAAATTTCAATTTACATGTGAAATCTGTTGCTGTCTGTGCATATATATTTCAATCAAAACATCTGAGCCCGGATTACTCGGCCATTTAAATTGTTAATATTTTTTGAGAAATAGAATAATAGATGGATCATACGCACGGTCATCTCGGCTCTGGGTATTTTTAGGCATCATTTCTTGTTGAATAGAATCATGTGAGCAGAATATAAATCACAGGTCATTTCCAAGAAAACAACATGCATATCAGCTTCAATATCAGTGTAACACCGAAAATAAACTGTGGATACACAATGTCGATCGCTCTCATGAAAGCAACAGAAATATTGTGCGGGATACAAGTTTCCATATACCATAAACAGCATGCAGTTCTAATGGCTTACCCGTTTCACTGTGGCAGGCTAGATAGCTAGCTACCCGAGATAGCAATTCTTACGCAACGAATAAAATGTCGACATGAGTATTGACTATCCAACCGAGGCCAAGCGAGGTAAAACATGATGATACTGGAACTAAACGTCCATGTGTCCATGCGAGCCACGTGATTTTATAGGAAGGCGTCCTTCTCGAGCAACTTGAGAACCTCATCCTGGTTGTTGAGCTTAGCAACGTCGATGGGTGTCTTCCCATCCATGTTTTGGAGAGTGCTGCAGGGCATTCGAGACAGTCAAAGACAACATGGAGGGGTGTCGCAGATAGCGAAGGAAGAAGGCAGCAGATTTAACTTACACTGCAGCGCCGTGCTTCAGCAGAAGATCCACGCACTCCTTCCGACCATATCCAGCAGCGTAATGCAGCGGGGTGTTCTTGTTCTTATCTAACGCGTCCACCGCAGCACCAGCCTCAAGAAGGATTTGCGCACACTTCA
>CM070514.1:39284299-39405705 GCA_036346375.1 Guadua angustifolia | reverse complement strand
GGCGACAAAGCTAGGGTTTACAGTATTTTCGATAAAACGCCTCTCCTCAAATGTTTTATCCAAATTCCAGAGCATGTCACGGTTGGAGAGGCAATAATCTCTGTTGTTTTCGGAAATTGCAATATGACGCTGTATTGCCATTAGTCAATTATAACCATTTTTTGCGGTTATTTTGATCAAAGCGAACTACATATCTCTCCTAATTGTTTTTTGGGTTTCAATGCAGGATAACAAATGCATATTGTTAAACTAGAATTTTGCTACACCACTTGCTGTTGCAAGGAGTGTGACTGATGCCATTTATTTTCTGTGCATACTTCTTCAGGTGAGTGGACCGTCAGTTATGATCTTCTACAAAAAGTTTCAGATTTTATACAATTTTTATCACTGATAAATGGAGTAGGTACAAGATGGAATGTTGTGAATGATATATTGGTAACTTGGCATGCATATTAAGAACATGTTGATTGAGTGATCACTATTCCTCTTTGCCAACAAGATTTGATGTTTTCTTAAAAACAATCTTATATTGCATACTGAGTTTTAGAAATACCCAAATTGTCCAGAGCGCCTTTCTGTACTTAAACTTGCTGATATTCATGTCGTAGTCATCTTATTCTAATAACAGTAATGTACTTTTTATCTTTAATGGCTGATTAATTGTACTTCTTTGGATACTTCCATTTCGCCTTATTAATTAATTTGTCATGCTGCTCCATCTTCGATTTTAGGAAAAATTCTTCATTCTATATGATTCCATTTCCTAGTTTTCAGTAGTTTCTAACAACATATAAATAAATGATTTACAAAATTCATATGTGCCTTATTTGTCCAGTTGAAATTTGACAAAATTTCTGGAATTTCACCCAAAATTCGTTCCAAAAATTCCGTATTTGAATTTCATCCGGATTTTCTTCGAAATAACAAGATTTCATCGAAATTTCGGTGAGGAGCGATATATAAACAGAAAACGAAATTTGGAACCATGTATCTATCATAGATACCGAGAGTTTTGGTCAACTTTGGTTTTTCTAATTTTTTTTCTTAATAATGTAATCGCAGTTATGCTTTGTTGAACACTAAAAATTAAAATGTTTTAACAGTCTGTTAATATCAATTGTTATATGTGAAATTCTTAAAATATTTTTGTTGCAATCGCTGATTTTTGTTACATTTCACTTTGCATTTTGTTGCAATTCTCAACAATATGTTGCGTATGTTTGAGAATGAAATTCATTGCTACGTGACGAGTATCTATGTATACTGCTAATCTCGGAGAGGTAGGGGGAGACAGATGTCTACCACCATGTGTTCCTTTTTTACCACAGAAACTACATTCGAATTGGTAGCTAAGGTCAGTCATAGTAGGAGTTTCATTATCATTTAATAAAGTGATATATTAACAAAAATAATAATATGGTAAAAAAATTATGAGGAGAGAGGAGACGAGTTTCATCTGATTGAAATCGGATATACACTGCTTTTCAACACATTGAAAACTGAATGAAATCTACTTGAGAGTGTATTGTTTCATCCTCGCATTCCATACACTGAAACCGAATGAAACTGTACCTAATGGAATTTTGATTACAACATCATGTAATAATTAAATGCTATGGCTAGCCTATGAAACTGTGGAATGAAAATGTGTATTGAAAGATCTTATTTTATTTAACAACCTAAACCTCTTTAGATGATATAATATTTTTAAAAATTGTAAAGTAAAACTTGTCACTAGAAATAGCCTAATTGTGCTTTGGTCTACCTTGCCAAGACGTAGCACATGAGCACATAGACAAGTCACCTCACGCGACATCTCACGTGGTTTGTCGAGCAAGTATAATAAGGTGAGGTAAGCGTGTAAAGGATTGCCATCAAATTTATGGTGAGTTGAAGGAGAGAGAGAGGAGAGGTCAGATCTACAAATAGAATTGCAACACTGCTCAAAAAAACTTGGTGAGAGAATGAGTGGATGAATGTGGGCCAAGTATTAATGGCTTTGTATGTATGACTAATTATTATATGGGTGAGCTGTTAGGTTGGCTATATATGATATGGCAATAAGATAAAACCTACAGTTGACTCTCTTATTAGTCTTGCTCTCACTGTGAAAGAGGGAGTCGCTGGTGCGACGCGCCATGCTCTACATAGTTTTTTTTTAGTACTATCTGACAACAAATGACACGTACGATGGGAAAGCTCCCTAGCAGCTTAAAAAAATCCTGTTTTAATCTACCTCCCGCTAGCGTGCAGTATCAGGATACATACAGCCCTCTCAAAAAAAAAAAAAAGCATGGGATACGGCCCTCAGCCACGAGGCAGACAATGACAACACAATCCGTGCCACATTGAATGCATGCACTACCCTGCAACCTTCGCCCAGCATGCAGACAAGGAAATTGAACACTAGGTACTCTGTACAGAAAAAAAACAAGCACAATAATGCAGCAACGATACAACACAGTACAAGGACAATGATGCAGCTGCTGCTCTCCACTTGCTTCTCGGCTTCATCGCGCACAAGCGCTGTGAGATCATAAAAAAAGGGTACAATAGTAGAGGAATGGAGGCGACGGTGCTGAGCGTGGGCAGGTCCGTGGTGAATGGAGCGCTTAGCTACGCCAAATCCGCCGCGGCGGAGGAGGTGGCCTACCAGCTCGGCGTCCAGCGCGATCAGGCCTTCATCAGGGACGAGCTCGAGATGATGCAGTCTTTCCTGCTGGCCGCGCACGACGAGCGAGACGACGACAAGGTGGTCAAAACCTGGGTGAAGCAAGTCCGCGATGTGGCCTACGACGTCGAGGACTGCCTCCAGGATTTCGCCATCCGTCTTGAGAAGCAATCTTGGTGGCACATCCCTCGCACGCTGCTTGAGCGCCGCCGTGTGGCCAAGCAGATGAAGGAGCTCAGAGACAGGGTTGAGGATGTCAGCCAGAGGAACGTGCGCTACCGCCTCATCAAGGGCTCTGGCTCCGAGCCTACGACCGCCGCTGGAAAGTCCAGCATCACCGGTGCAACGATGTTTGGCGACGACCAAGCAAGGCGGCAGATGGACAAAGCGAAAGTGGATCTCGTTGGATTGATCAACAGGAAGGACGAAGACCTTAGAGTGATCGCGGTGTGGGGAACAAGTGTTCATCTCGGGGAGAGGTCCGTCGTCAAAAGGGCCTACGATGATATCAAGATCCGTAAGAGGTTCGAATGCCGTGCCTGGGTAGGGTTGATGCATCCTTTCAATCCAACAGAGTTTCTGCGAAGCATTGTCAGGCAACTGTATGTAAACTCTCTTCAAAAGGCCATCGAAGCAACTCCGGGGGCCCAAGATCTGCGGAGGATGGGGACGATGAAGGAAGTCGATTTGGCTGATGCGTTCAAGAGATATGTGAATGACAGGAGTTACCTGATTGTGCTGAATGATCTGTCATCCATTGAAGAGTGGAATCTGATAAAAACATGCTTCCCAACCAACAGAACAGGGAGCCGAATCCTAGTGTCCACACAGCAAGTTGAAGTCGCAAGCTGGTGCGTAGGGTCAGACACCGTCGCACCAGAGCACAAGCAGTTGTCTGCTGATCACACTCTTTTTGTTTTCTACGACAAGGTAATATTATTCAAAATCCTTAAATCATCTAATGAATACTGCCTCTTGTTGCTCTCATTGTTCAATTACTCGGCTAATTAAATTGCTCTGTGAGTTAGTGGAAGGACGAGACGAAATACAGAGTTAGCTCTAAGAATAATTACTAAATTACCATATTTACATAATTTTTAGTCCAAAGTAGTCCCTTTATAAATCAGGTTGATATTTTTTACGAGGAGGTACCTCAGAAAGTCTCTTTATCCAAATCAGAACTTCGATGGAAAAGTAAATATGTGTACATACTTGTCTTCTTTAGACTGCACATATTCTAGTATTTTTGGACAATTTTTTTGCGTGTTTACATGCTCTACCTTTCCCACATCCATCAATGTTTGTAGGATTTTTGAAATGCACAAATGTGTAAATAGGTTCGTACGCACCTAGCTGCTATTTCCCCATATACTTGCTTCTATGTAGTGTAACAATTTCGTTCCTACCTAATGAACTGATTTAGGTCTTTTTATTGATTGATCAATATGGTGTTCTCAAGACACACACACACACACACACATATATATATATATATACAATCGGTGGTATTTAAAGCACCTCTTTGGTTTTAAGGGCAAGAAAATACCACAATAATCATAATTCTAAAAATTCTCACATTAATCGAATAAAAGAGAAAGATCTCCATCACTTATTTTGGTGTGGTCAGATTATAACGGTGTAGATTAATCATATATAACAAATATACTTGTATTTCAATCATTGAAAAGGATCTCCACCATTTATTTTGGTGGGGTTTATAACGGTTTAGATTAATTATATAAAAATATAATTATATAACAAATACAATTGTATTTCAATAATTGAAAGTAAAGTTGCATATCAAAGACAATTATATCATAATATTTAAATGCGTAGTTGCGCGGGTAAGTCTACTAGTTGTATGAATGAAAATTATATAGTTTATATAGTTTGCTAGAGATTCTCGTGTCAGTATACGAAGAATGAAAACTATTACTTAAACTTTGTCCTAGGAAATAGAAGACAACACCTAATCATTGTTTGATTGTGTTCAGGGTTCTCAAGATGGAACAGATTCAATTGAGTCGGAGTCTGGCCCAACAGCAACCACCACCTGTAGCAACATCTCTGGGGAAGGAAAGAGCCTCACTCGCATAGAAACGATGGTTGCTGCTTTCAAGGAATCTGAGCTCATCGGGCGAGTGGAAGAAAAATCTGACATTGTCAAACTAATTTTAAAAGAAGGCCAACGGCGTGAGGTGATATCTGTGTGGGGAATGGGTGGTCTTGGCAAAACCACTCTGGTAAAAGATGCCTACCGTAGCCAAGAGATCAATGGCATGTTTGAGATGTGTGCTTCTGTCACGGTCATGCGTCCTTTCAATATTGAGGAGCTCCTTACGAGCTTAGATATGCAACTAGGTTCTAAAACTTTGGGAAATAAGGAAGCCATGGGTCTGGTGGGCAGCAGAACAAAGCGAGGAGATCAACTGCCGTTGGCTGACCTTTTAGAAGGAAAGAAGTATTTGATTATTCTTGATGATGTATTATCTACAATAGAATGGGATGCTATAGTATCACATTTCCCAACAACGGAAACAGCAAGCCGGATCATAGTCACCACAAGGCTAGAGAGTATCGCTAACCATTGTTCGGGGAAACAAGAAAACATATACAACCTCATTCATCTAGGAGACGAGGACGCAAAGGACCTTTTCACAAAAAAGGTAACTACATCCTATCATGCTCTATTCATTTTGATTTGAAATTTTACATGATAGGCACTGTCCTACCACTTAGGCAAGCTTTGGAAAAAGGCACTACTCTCTCCGGTCACAGATACACGTCGTTTTCGAATATGTGCGGACAAACTTTTCAAATTTTGACTATTGATATATTTTTAAATATTTAGATTAGATACATGAAAATCATATATACTGATTTGTCTCGAAAAATCTTTTCATGATATTAGAATTTCATTGGATTTTATAAATATATTGAATACTATAAGTTAGTAGTCAAAGATACATTTTAGGGACCAAATGATATGTATTTGTGACTGGTGTGAGTATTATTTTGTAGGTTCTGATAACCATAATGTTTAGTTATGACGCATGTCGGAGGTCACAATGGGAAATAAGTTTAATTTTAAAATTTTAACTATCAGTCATATGTTTTTTTTCCAAACAAATAGGGCAATTTTTATAGCGTCTCTAGCGGTGACAGTTATGGTTTGAGGTTGGCCGCGGTGGCCTCACTGACCATGGGCTTAAGCCAGTGGATGGCAGAGGCTAGCACGGTTGCAGGAATAGATTAGTCGAGTCAGTTTTTTGTGGTTGGGGAGGTGATCGATGGTGATGGATCGGGAAGGGGATGGGCTGGCAATAGATCCGGAATCAACAAGCCATGAAGAATTATACCACTAGCCACATACATACACGTATTTGTGTATTAGATCATTAACTTACACATTTCAAAACGTCCTATCGTCCAACAAAGAGAACATTTAACTACGCAGGCGGTCACCTAGTTGTGCCAAACATATTTACAGGTGAATAATCAAATCGCTTTCCTGTAAATCCTATTCCTAGTCAATATGGATGGCTGATGAATCTGGTAGTCAGTATTTGGATTAGCATCTCATCTTGCAAGCAGTCCAACAAAGAGTCCACAGAAAGTAAAATTACCAACTACAGCGGAGTAATATCTGCCGTCATTTTTTTTTTCTTTTGAGGGAACATGTGGCTCAGAATTAACTTATAGCCTAGCCCTTTTAAGACGGTCACACATGTATATATAGCACATCTCTTGGGCTTCCGTCCCCGCTTTCATGCAAAAGGATTAACTTGGAAGTGCTATGATTATAGCCAAAATGCATTTTATGCTAGTATAACTCAATGTAAACCGGCAAGGTGGCTCTGAGGGCTGACGTGTTATATTTTTCATGTCTCAACCAACATAATAGGAGCTGCTACCTCAGGGCAGAAAATTTGCACTATCATAGTCACTCTAATAAATAATTAAAAGGACTAGTTTCTACCTAATTTAATTTTCTAAGTACTCAATAACTTAAATTATACAAATTTCAGGTATTTCTAAAGGAGACTGTTGATTTGGATGAGCAATATCCTGAGTTGGCTGAAGAAGCTAAACCAATCCTAAACAAGTGTAGTGGACTTCCCCTTGCAATAGTCACCATAGGTGGCTACTTGGCAAAGCAATCAAAAACCGTTGTGGAGTGGAGAAAATTGAATGAACATATTAGTGCTGAGTTGGAAATGAATCCAGAGCTTGGGCCTGTAAAAACTGTCCTCGAGAAAAGCTACAGCGGTTTACCTTATCACCTCAAGTCTTGCTTCTTATATCTGTCCATCTTTCCTGAAGATCAAGAGGTTAGCCGGAAACGTTTGGTGCGTCGGTGGACTGCAGAGGGTTACTCAAGGGAGGTTCGTGACAAGTCTGCAGAGGAAATAGCGGATGGATACTTCATGGAACTCAAAGAAAGGAGCATGATCTTACCAGCTCAGAAATCAATTCAAGGTACAAAAGGAATTAACTCTTGCCAAGTCCACGATCTCATGCGTGACATAAGCATCTCAAAGTCAAAGGAGGAATGCCTTGTTTTCAGACTAGAGGAAGGTTGCAACCTAAACACCCAGGGCACAATACGGCACCTTGCTATTACAAGCAGAAGCTGGGAGGGTGACAAGAGTGAGTTCGAGAGCATGGTGGACATGTCCCGAATACGATCGGTAACGGTGTTTGGGAAGTGGAGGCCATTTTTCATTTCTGACAAGATGAGGTTGCTGCGAGTGCTTGACTTGGAAGACGTAGAAGACATATTTGATCATCACCTTGAGCACATCGGGAAGCTTTTTCACCTAAGATACCTTTCTCTAAGAGGATGTGAATTTATTTCTCACCTGCCTGATTCTCTTGGTAACCTGAGGCAACTCGAGACACTAGATATCAGAGGCACACACATAATTAAGTTGCCGAAGAGCATCATCAAGCTTCGGAAGCTAAACTATCTACGTTCCAGCGACAGACCGCCACGTGAGGACGTCTCGTATGAAGTAATTGCAAAGAATGTACCAAAGCTAATGAGGAGCAGGCTATGCCTTTTGACTCTCTGTTCGGCGGTGCTTTGCGTCTATTGTTCCGCGGCTCGGTTTTGGATCTTGATGGCGCGAGCAGCCGTGATGTATGCACTTTGTGTTGCTGCTGTTTACTCCCTGCCATTGCGATGCGCCTGGACTTGTATGGTGTCGCAGTGCCAAGAGGGATGAACAAATTGAAAGCGCTGCACACGCTGGGTGTCGTGAACGTGGCACGGGGGAAGGCAGTCCTACAGGAAATAGAAAGTCTCACCCGGTTGCGCAAGTTGGGAGTAACCGGTGTCAACAAGAAAAACGGTGAAGAGTTTTGTGCAGCCCTTGCCGCTCTCAGCCGCCTGGAATCATTGTCAGTGCGGTCAGAGGGGGAGCCAGGTTTGTCTGGTTGTTTGGATGGAGTGTCGTCACCTCCCAAAAACCTGCAGAGCCTCAAGCTGTATGGCAACCTCGTCAAATTGCCAGAATGGATCCAGGGCCTCAAAAATCTCGTGAAGCTGAAGCTACGGAGCACCAGGCTATCGGAGCACGATGCCGCTATGCAAGTCCTTGGGGATCTATCAAGCCTGGTCAATCTGGGTATGTGGAGTAAGTCGTTCCAGGGTGAAGTCCTCCGTTTCCCCAACGAGGGTTTCAGAAGCCTTGTGTTGCTCGATCTTGAATTGCAGGGCATCAAATCGGTGAAATTTGACCAAGGAGCAATGCCCAAACTTGACCTGCTGCATGTCTGGGGTTATGTTAGAGAACAGGAAATTGACTTTTCTGGGCTAGAATTTCTCCCAAGCATCAAGGAAGTCCGGCTCAATGTTTCGTTTGCATTGAGTCTGGCTGAATGGGAAGCTCTTGGTTTCGAGGAAGTCAGCAAAAAAGAAAAGCATAGGCAAGACAAATTCAACGACTACGTGCGGGACTTGCTTGCTCAGAATCCAAAGCAACCCATTTTAAAGGTGGACTGAGCTCGGAAGTCAGGGACTACTGTTTGCTTGTTGTGAATCTCTCTTCCTATACTCCCTTGCTTTCCCCACTGCATTTGTTGTAATGGCTTTCGGTTGAAGAATTCGGTTGAAGAACTCCATTTCCCTGATGCCATGGCACTGTTTGAATGTCCTGCTCATTTCTTGCCCTCCAAATAGGGTTTGCAATATCGACGAAAATCGCTAAAAAATTGTGATTTTCGACCGCATCACTCTGGCTCGATAAGCAAAAATGTTAGGTAAACCCATTCAATTCAAATTCAAAAAATTCGAGAAATTTGGAAAAAAATTATCCAAAAGTTCCCTGAAATTAGTATTAATAGCTTTTGACATCTGCCCTGAAATCTTAAAAAACCCAATTTGTGAGACATATTTGAGCAAATCCGAATATAAATTTTTTTTGAAGGACAGCAAAGGCTGTTATTATATTAGATTAGGGGAGAAACATGGAGGTCACAGTACAAAGATCGGGAGTACACAGGCGAGGGGCGCAGAGGGCGCGCGCCCAGAAGGAAAAAAATAGCCTACGAAGAAAACACCAAAACCATCTATGCTAAGGCTGTGAACGGATTAAGCTTCCGAGGTTTGATGCTCCAGCCAAGACCCAGGTGGTAGCCTCATCTCTGACGGATTGGAAAATCTGGTCGCGGGATGCCCAGCTTCTTTGGAAAACCCTATTGTTTCGCTCCTTCCACCATTCCCAGCAGGTTAAGATGACAAGAGTTTTGACCCCTTTTCGGAGGGTCGATTGACAGTTAATGCGGTGGAGGTTCCATTGGGCGAGATGGAGGAGAAAAACTGAAATCCATTTTTAGGCTGATCGGGTTCTTATATTTGATTGCCTCCTAATGGGAGACTGAAATGGTTTCCATTCAATAAACTACTTAAATATACTAAATTGTACTGTACCATTATTGTGTTGATTGAATGACCGAGTTTGAATCGGTTCTGACTTGTGAGTGGTATGTATTAACGTTCATAGTTGCTTCACCTAGTAAAAATCAGTTCGTATTTCCCTTGCCATGGTGCGATGGAATTAGAATTTATGCACCTTTTTTTTATGAAAACAATATTCTTCTTGCCTTTGCCACGTCTACGCTCTCAGTATAATAACAACATTGAGGAGAACACATATATCCATTGCAAAGTGCATTCTGGAAAACAAAACCACAAGAAGCAGAGGAATGTGAATTTTGTTTCATTTGCAGCTCTTTATTATCTAACATGGCGGAGTTTATATATCTTCGTATCTATGATGAAATTGTACCTTGAATCACTATGGCATCACCTTTTGAGTTCTAACAAAGGAAATCCAGCCGCATTGAGTAAATGTCCCATCTGATTTGCAGGAAAACTCACCGCAACCTCGGTTGCTCCCTCGCTTCAAAAATAGAGGGACTCACCGCAGCCTTGGTTGCTCCCTTTGCTTCAAAAATAGAGGGATTCAGCGATATTAGCAAGGGCTCTTTGTTTTCGTTCATTTTTGGTTCGATTGCAGTTCTTGCTCCCTGCATCGCCATAGGAGGAAGAAATGCAAGTTTTAGCACGGAGATTGGCTGCACCAATATCATTGAAGGAAAGGATGAGATGCTTACCTCATTGAACATCTGTGAGTATGATCTAGACTTTTGAATTTTTTGAAAAACCGAATTTTTGAGACGTTTTTGAGTAAAACCGAATATAGATAATAGAAAAGGAAAAAAAAGAGAAAAAAACGCTACAGGCTGCAGCCCACAGCCATGGGCCCAATAGCCCTGTTCGACTCACCAAGAGTTCTCCCACATTTTAACTGTCTTCTCCACTTTTCCGACGGCACTCCTCTTGTCCCGACCCTCCTCTTATCCTGACAACAACTCCTCCGCTGCCGGCCAACATCTCGCTGCCGGAGCTCGAAAATTGTAGGCGTCGATAATCAATTCCCCATACCAAAAATCGAACGACACATGGTATCGTACATTGATGGTTGTCATGGTTCCATTTCTTTTTCTTTATTGATTGATAACCACAAGGAAAAAATGTGAGAGCGCTTGGCAATATATGCTGCAGAAGAAGATAGCAAGCATTGGTACACCTCAACCTCGTTTTTGTTTATATTTTCAAGGTAGGATTCTTTTTGTTACCTACAACATTGCATTTCCATTTTCCGAAAGGAACAATCCCGATCATTTCCATTGCTCCTAACCAGAGCGGATATGGCATACAGTGCATTTGCAGCTTTCTTCTATAGAACTGGAATATATAGCTAGTATGTCTTCAGCTCCTGCAAGCAAACAAACCATATAAAGGCAAAACTTATGCACCTGTTGCTGCATGAAAAAATTCTCGTGATTTCAGGCCTAAAAACATGCGAAATCTGCCGGCTGAGCTCGGAACCATGACAGAGTGAAGTGTGCTTACCAATCGTTAGGAGTGAAAACGGGACAGGAAATATCCGCCCGATCCGATCCTGAATCCGTTTAAAATCCGTACTGATGTTATCCGTATCTGTATCCGGAAAATCCGATGTAATATGGGTTAGGATATGGGAAGAGCAATATCCGATCCGTATCCGAAAAATCTCATGTAATATGAGTTAGGATATGGGAAGAACAATATCCGACCCGATATCCGGTAAATATCCGACCCGATACCTGGATAAAATCAGTTATTCTTCCATTAATTTGGTTCATTATTGGATCTTCAATTGGAGGTCATCAAATCGGTAAAGTTTGACCAAGGAGCAATGCCCATACTTGACCTGCTGCATGTCTGTGGTTGTGTTACAGAAAATGAAATTGACTTTTCTGGGCTAGAATTTCTCCCAAGCATCAAGGAAGTCCGGCTCAATGTTTCGGTGGCATTGATTCTGGCTGAATCGGAAGCTCTTGGTTCCGAGACTGAGGAAGAAAGATACGAGGAATTCAGCAAAAAAGTAAAGCAGAGGCGAGACGAATTCAACGACTACGTGCGGGACTTGCTTGCTCAGAATCCAAAGCGACCCATTTTAAAGGTGGACTGAGCTCGGAAGTCCGGGACTACTGTTTGCTTGTTGCGAATCTCTCTTCCTATACTCCCTTGCTTTCCCCACTGCATTTGTTGTAATGGCTTTCGGTTGAAGAACTCCATATCCCTGATGCCATGGCACCGTTTGGATGTCCTGCTTGTTTCTTGCCCTCCAAATATGGTTTGCAATATCGACGGAAATCGCTCAAAAATTGTGATTTTCGACCGCATCACTCTAGCTCGATAAGCAAAAATGTTCGGTAAACCCGTTCAATTCAAATTCAAAAAATTCAAGAAATTTGGAAAAAATTTATCCAAAAGTTCCCTGAAATTAGTATTAATAGCTTTTGACATCTGCCATGAAATCTTTTTAAAAAACCGAATTTGTGAGACATATTTGAGCAAATCCGAATATAAAATTTTTAAGATAGAGGAGAAAAACTGAAATCCATTTTTTGGCTGATCGGGTTCTTAGATTTGATTGGGTAACCAAAAAAGGTTTAGAATTTTTGAAACTTTTAGAGAAGGATGTTGAGGCAATGCTTAAGCTCTCCTAAAAATTTTGGATAATGATCACACTCGAGCGAAATTATAAAATTTTGACAAAATCATTGTCACATATAAGTGCTTTCTGCTTTTGGTTTTTCAGAGATATCAGATGAAGTTCAATTCCTTTGGAAATTTTTATGCATGATCCTAGGGGATACATATGATACCATAAAATTTTTAGATAATGATCAAACATGTATATTTTTTATATAAGTAACTGGATGTAAAAAATCATCTTGAGAATAAAGATATACACGTTTGTTTGTTTTTTTTTTTGTTGGCCCAGACTGTGGCATCGACATTTGGCTGTTTCCCTGATCAAGCTTGAACAAACCATAGTATTCCCCTTCCAATCTAATCTACCAACACATACATAACAGAAGCCCGGATAAACATTTATCTTGATTATTTTAAATTCTAGAGATATCAAAAAATTTTTTGAAAGAGCAGCAAGAGGGTTGCCGCAAATTGTATTAAGACGGAAAAGAAAAAGAGGAGTGGACCAGTTTTTATAAGGAAAAAACCGGTCCTAAAAAAGCCTCACAAGATACCATACAAGTCCTCACTTACAACTGAAAACACCGAGATATCAAAAATGAACCCTCGTACTTTGTAAATCAAGAGGGTAGAATCATATAGGTAGCTAAAATAGCGAAGCACGACTTTTTCATCGTGTACTTCTATATTGGGTTCTCCATAGAGAATTTCTCTGAACAATCTGAATAATATCGATGGAGTGCCTTGTACGGCCAACTATCTGAAGGCAAGTCTACGGCTCCATTTTTCATTCCAGGGATGTTCACACATGTAAGGCCCGCACCTACTCATTCATCCATGTGTCATGCATTCTTAGAAATCGCGTAAAGCTCTCATTACTTAGATAATTCAAGCAATCTTAATTTGAAGCTAAAGAAGACTGCCTTAACAGGTAAAAGTTTCTCCTTTTGTGAGAGATGTGTAAGAACTGTGGGTGTCTTATGTACACATGGAAAACAGTAATGGGCATGTAAAAAACTTCATACAGACAAAAGACTCTGTGTGCTATTATATTCTTCCTCGTGTTCGTTTGGATGTGTTCATGATCCAGAGCTAATTAAAACCAATAGACTCCTGCAAGTGCAATCACATTCGAAATCGGCATCTCAAAGTCAATGGAAGGAAATCTTGTTTTCAGACTATACGAAGGCTGCTGCTTAAACAGTTGGAGACACAACTCGTCATCTTGCTATAAGCAGCAGCTGGGAGAGAGATAGAAGTGAGTTTGAGAGCATAGTGGGCATGGCCCGAACGCGATCATTACCGGTGTTTGGAAAGTGAATGCCATTTTTCATTTTTGACAAGACGAGGTTGCTGCGGGTGCTAGACTTAGAGGCATGTTGGGTTTAGTTGATTATCACCTTGAGCACATCGGGAAACTTCTTCACCTAAGATATCTTTCGCTTAAGAGGATGTCGTAGTATTTTTCATCTTTCAAATTCGGTTGGTAACCTGAGGCAACTCCAAACACTTTACAGGTACAAAAATATTCAATCTTCCAAAGACCATCGTCAAGCTTAGGAAGCTACAGTGTATTCTTGCTGACAACGTAGTAGGTGATGATTATGAAGGAGTTGGAAGTCACAATCTATGCCTTTTGACTTTTGTTTCGTTGGCATTTTGTTTATCATGTTTTGCACCTCAGCTTCTGAAATCAACATTCGAAGATATGGATGGCGACCCTAACAGGCGTGATGTATGCACCGTGCGCTGCTGCACCATATATATTCCCTTCTATTGTGGCACACAGAGGCAAATGGTGTTGTATTGCCGAGAGGGGTCCGTCCTACAGGACATAAAGATGCTCACGCGGTTGCGCAAGTTAGGAGTGGCTGGCAGCAACAAAAGAAACTGTCAAGAGTTTTGTTTAGCCCTTGCCGCTCTCGGCCGCCTGGAATCGTTGCTGGTGTGGTCAGAGGCTGAGTCAGGTTCCTCTGGTTGTTTGGATGGAGTGTCCTCGTCTGCGAAAAACCTACAGAACCTCAAGCTGTACGGCAACCTCGCCAAATTGCGTTGCAAACGGTGTCCTAGTGCTGTCTGACTGTCTCCCTGTTCCCCTTTCGTGTATCTTATTTGAAGTGTGCTAGTAGTAATTCGTATCCGTACTGCTCGTTTATTTCCTTTTGAATCCATAAATTATTAAGGCAGTGTCAGTATATTGTGCGGCGAGTCTGCCGCTGCATCGTGTCCAGTATTTTATTGTGTTCATGTCGAAATAATTGGCGTACTTTCTCCTGCTTTGCCCAGTTGGAACTGAAATAGTAGCTAGCTTCAACTCAGTAAATGCAACTGTGCAGCTGTGCTACGAATACTTACGGTGTACTACGAATTTCATAAGTGCCTTCGATTGGTATGCATTGATCGATGTGCGCAGTCGCTGGATGAATTGTCGACCTTTGCAACAAGTTTGATGGCATTGAGTTGCTCTTTTCCCAGGACAATTTGATCGTAGTTATTAGTACCGGTACATATTGGTATGTACAATTTTAGCATCTAAATTGATACGAAGAAGCCCTACATATTTTACCGGTCTCGATACTAGTCAATATCGGCTATACAAGTTTCGATACTAGACAATACCGGATGGCATTAATAATATGGTCTATTGAACTGTATATTATATTTAATAGTACTTATATGTATTTGAAGTAATGTTATAAGTGAACTTCGGTGTACGTATAATTAAACATGTGTATACCTATAAATATATATTTGAATTGGATGCTTGTTTTCCGGTTTTTTTTTCTGAAGGAAAGCTGGAGAGAGCGGTTGACAGTTGACACTGCCTCCAGGACTCGAGGAGCTGGTTTGATGGTCATCAGTGTGGTCTGATTTTTCGACTTCTATTTTTCCCCCTTAGCCTGGAGATTAAATTTTCCTCCTAATCAAAATTACTGAGATTTGGGACTTACAATGGAGGATGCCAATTGAGTTGTTAACTGTTGATCCTATATGGTAGGAACTGGGAACTAGAAGACGTTGCGTTGGCCTTTTGGTGTTGAGTGGAGGCAAGCAAAGAAAAAACAGATTCAGGCCCTTGAGCTCCTTGACAAAAGATTAAGAGCATGTTTGATTCATATATTAAGGTTGTCATATTTTGCTATAGTTTTTTTTATCATACTTGTCTAAAGTTAGTGCCGATGTATGTAACAGTCCAAAATAAATTGAAAGTGAAATTCAAGATTTAAATAAGAAATTTGGCCTTGAATTAAAATTTTCACTGTTTATTGAATTTCTCTGGACTTTTGCTGATTAAATAAATGCTTTTAATGGTTAAAGAAATGAATTCTAAATTTTTAAGTTTCAAAATCAAACGAACATAAAATCTAGACAAAATTTATTTACATACTGATTAACCCTCACATCATTTCCTAAAAGTTTTAGAAAATTTTGAATCCATTTAATGTTTAAGAAAAATCATAACAACAACTCCTTTTAAACTGGGAGAACGTCCAACACAAAAGGGAATTCATAACCTTCTCTGCAAAGCTATCAAAAGAGGAACAACAGGATTCTCTTTTCTTTGACTTAAATCCAAGAAGACCAAAGAAGACAACGCCCAAATAACGTACTCCATCAACTCTCCGATCTACAACAAAATAATAAGAATTCTCCTCACCCGAGGTTATGAATCCTCCGATGCTGGCTCTCAACTGTCACACCGACCAATACTGCTACACAATAGGGCCGAAATCCCTTCGGCACAAGGAGTCCCACCGAACCCCACTAAACAATCTACCACTTCAAAAGCATAGCGGTAAATACTACCATAGCCTTATCAAACTAGCAAATAACATAATCACAAGTATCAATATAGCAGCAAAACAAAAATAAGCATGGTAACACAACGCAACGATAACCCATCCCTTTCCTATTGTGCATCAGTGTGTCAAGTTTTTAAATTAATTAACCATTCTACCTCAAGTTTTAAGGTTATTGCCCTAGGGCCATATTTTAAAGGTTCAACCCAAACCAGGTTTCTATTTTCATACAGCAAAATTTTAATTCATTCTAGAATTACTCACTACATTCAAGCACCACGGACCTGAAGCCCGCTCCGATACCAACTGTAACACCCCGGCGCAAAACGCACCACGAATGCTACCTAAAACCCTAAATAACAAACGAAACCGCCACGAAAAGGCTAAAACTGAAATTTAATCTCTAAACTCTTAAACCGGCTTAAAACTAAATCACCGAAATTTACAAAATTTCGGCATGACCTCTCTAGAACAGCGGACATCCACTCAGCAGACAGAAGATAGCATTTAACATAACAATACCATAAGCAACTAAAGGAACCGACCAAGCACAAGCATGGGTCATGGTATCAACCAACCACCATGACCCCAAGAAAGCACAAAATAACTCTCACAAATTAATTATTACAAAACATGAGCTCATTAAGTTTGAAAGCACAAGGCTAAAATAAAACTATAGTGATAAGCCGTGACGTGTTACTACTCCCAGCATGCCGACTTCAGGGAACCTACACACATTTACAAAAAGAAACGTGAGTCGAAGACTCAGCAAGTACAACAAAGTAGCAATATCAATATCAATTAACATGTGTGAATCATAAACATGTCCATATTTTGAATACTAAATTAACACGTATAACAAAAAGAAGAAATCGCTATTAGTTACCTCATCAACTACCTTGTTCAAGAATTTCACATACCTCATTAGACAACATTGAACAAGTCCACGACCCGATCCATTCTTAACTTGCAATTTACCCTCAACCCAGAGGTCATCTGCTGCCATTCACCATTAGCTTTACCATGCAATGCATTCAACAAAACATATACAAGGAATTTGGCACGCAACTTATTTAAGCAATTTTGGGGAAGTTACCTCCACACCTTACCATTCACCACAATAGCCATTAAGTGCAACGCTATGCAATGCAAACATACTGGAATGCTCAAGTGCACCTTTCAATGCCTATACCGGTATGGCTGAGTGCACACCCGTCGGTGTGCACCCTCTCAATCCCCTCCATCCCGTGGAGAGTGCCTACTCTTACTGACTCGCTCCCATACCCCATGGGTATGAGACTACGAGGTAGGACTTTCGTGTTCACTACGTGTGAACACAGAGGCCCGCATCGACATGGGTCGCCTCTTCCTTTTATGAATGCATTTATGCAATTGACATGGACAACAGTACATGTTGCACTCTCATAACATACACCAATACATGATTATTAACATAACTTTATGTTCCTGAACTTATAAGTCTCGTTAATCTAGTCATATTCATGAGTAAAACATAATAACAAAATATAACCTTCCTATAATATGGTTAATTTCCAATAAGAAGCGAGCATCACTCTATCATGCCACACTCATCAAAAGGTACTTGCCTTTAGCCTCGGCGATAAACTGACGGCCCGATTGCGGTATTAGGGACCTCCAACCCTAGAGAACCAAACAACTCATGAAAGGGCAAGAGCACGATTGTCATAGTCACCAACGCATCAGGAATTAAAGTAGCATGGTTAAATAAAAGCATACAAAACTCTAATGATACACATTACTCCCTATCCCAACAATACAAAACACTATCAATGTCGCTCAATAGCTATTCATTTAACCAACTGTGTATACACACACACACACATTAATCACATCGAAATTCAAACATAAGCATGCACGAGCACCTCCAACAAAACATTTCATCACTAGAACTTGTAAGGCAACATGTAAGCATAAATAGATTACTTGATACTAACAGAACATTACCCTGTATCTCAATAATATAAAACTCCATTAGTAAGTAGCATCAATTTATTTTAGACAATTGTTTCTACACGCATACATTAATCACTTTGCACAAGAAGACCTTTTGGATCACAGATATCACATAAGGGATTTGTAGCAATTGAGCTAGAAGCATACATAAACCAGTTAGGCAGCTAGACCAAATCCAAAATAGAACATGAAGCATTCATGCCTTTGTAAATCAGGTCATAAACCCATATTCATAATCAATTGGCAATGCATGAAAAACATTCTTAATCACACATCTATACCATCCCTATTCCTAAACTTCAAAAACAGCAACACACTAAATCCTGGAGAACCCAATATGATACCAATATAATTAATGACGCATTACTGACAGGCCCAAATACATGCCCCTAATGGAACAACCAATAGGTGCTTATCATAGCCTCAATGCACAGAATCAATCTTTAAACCTTAATAGAAATGACATATGGTAGTAAATATTTCTTAACTCACTCATTTTAATTGAGCCATGCAAAAAGTAACAAGAATCAAGTCACAGCATAGGATTCACAAACATTATCAATGTAAGGATAACATTACAGGGCTCATATACAAATAACACACATATGCGCGCGCGCGTGTGTGTGTATCATTCCATAAACAACAGCACGTAGAATCCTCAAGAATCTAATACCGGTATACATAAATACTTGGTATGCATCAGTAACAAATCCACATATGCAACACATACACAAGTCTTTAGTGATCACAACAGGGAAAAGACAAACACTAATGCAATCATATTTAATCAACTAGGATCCAGCACACCGTCGGATGGTGCTCAATAACCAAAGATTCACAACCACATGTGTCATACAAGTACTCATAGATCATTACTTAGAAACAGTGTAATACCCTAATATAACCCTTCTAGTCATTTCATCGAATACCTGACATGCAAGCAATAAAATCCCCCAAAGTCCTAGGGTTTTACCTCAATCTTCCTCATGGAGGAAGGAGGGAGGTGAGGAGAGGTCTTTGGATCGCTTCTTCTTCTTGTCACGGCTCCTTCTCTCGCTGGCTGCTGCTGAGCCGGCAAGAGCGAGCCGAGGGGAGGAGAAGGGAGGAGGCGGCCGGCAAGGGAGTCGGCAGGTGAGGGCAGGGGAGGAGGTGCCAACCCCTGGTCCCTGGAGCCAACGACCAGAGAAAGGGAGAGGACAGTAGGGCTGCGCCAGGGAAGTGGAAATGAGGGAGGGAGTCGACAGGCAGGGAAAGACAAAGGCTCCTCCAAGAATTCTCAGCCACACAAAAAAAAAAGAAAGAGAGAGAGGTTAGGTGAGGGAGGGAAATTCCTAAAAAACCCTCCAAAACCAAAGTCCAACTTTTAACCAGTAACGCGAACCAATTAATTTAATTCTTGGCGCGAAAAGACCATTGTCAGGAAAGACAACTTGCCGCAAAACTAAATGGCACGGAGAAAACACCCTTCCGAATAAATCCTTGAATTTAAGGAAACAAAACAATTCTGGCCAAGAAACCCTGGAAAAACGATCTACAGTATTACAATGGGCCCCTGCTGTCAGCCCCTCAGTGGAGCCTATGCCGCTAACCCGTGGGTCCTGGCCCCTTACCTCTCTAGGACAAGCCCAAACAACTGACCCGTAGGGTTTCAAAAACCGTTTTTGAAAAAAAACCGCTCAAAATTTAAAATTCAAAAATAAAAAAAACCACTCAAAAATTGTCAGAAACTGAAGGGTTAAGAAATAAAAAATTTTGGAAAAAATAAAATAAAAATAAAAAATGGTTTGGTTTTCACCGAAAACCAATTGACCAATTGAATGTTCCTTAAAAATAGTTTTCAATGCATAAATTTTTTCAATTTTTTTATTTTTTTAATTAGACCGGTTTACCAAGCCGTTTTCAATCTTGAACCGCGGCGGTAAGGTCAAAAAACGTGGTTTTTGAGCGGTTTTTGTCGGTTTTTAAAACTTTGCTGACTCGTGGGCCCCCTTATCAGCCGACACGATTTAAATCAAAAATCCCAAAATATAGTGAAAGGCGCCTTCCAAGTTAGAAAGCGTATTTTATATTTTAATTGAATTTCGGAACAGTGCACATTCAAATGTTCATATCTTTTAAAACTTAAATACAAATCCAACCAAACCGGCTTCTAAATTCCTACAAAATCATGTAGTTTCCAAATATGAAAAAAATATTTGAATCTTGACCTATGTACAAAATTAAAATTAAAATTTGAATAGGAACCTAGCTTATAATCTAATTAATAACTTCTGTAAATAGTCTTCAAATTTGTTGAAATAAAATTTTTATATGCTCCTGAGACCATAAGCATTCTAAATTTACAAATATATTTAGATTTAGACTTATTTTGAATTGAATTCATAAACAGGTTAAATTCCAATCTATTCAAAATGCAAATACCTGTATCTTTTGCAAATAAATTCCAAAAATTATCAAACAAGCTTATAAAATCTCATAAAATCATGTGTTATATGTTTAGGAAAATATAATTGAGATTAAACATGGCTAATGAGATTAATCACCAAAATTTGAGAAACCAAAACTTAAACCTTTACAAAATCATGTATTTTTTGTTATGTAACGGTAGATAAAAATCTAAAATTTTTATAAATAAAATTCCTATTTAAAAATGACTAGGGGCCCATTTAAGAGTTGAAAACCCATAGCCTTTGCAAACGACCTCCAAAAATCATGAAACTAATTCCTAAATATTCATAAAACCCAGAGTGCCCTATTTCTGTGATTGTATTCCAAGTTTGATGTTGATGACTTCTTTTACTTCTTATTATTATTGCTTTGTGATGAATCACATGTAGACTCCGACGTTCTAGAGTCCATGACCGTTGACTCTGATTTCATCACTGAAATCAACAAGCAAGGAAAGCACCCCTTTGATCATATTGTTCCTATTATTTCACTGAATTTATATTGTTTTAGTAAATCTATGTATGCATGTGTTTATTTTCAGGAAATGTCGCTATATTGTGGATACTGGTAGTTATACCCCTTAACACATGGAACTCCCTTAATAAATATTGATATGTGAATCTTACAACCCTAAGGTAGGTTTAGAAATTGTATAAATATCAATTGGGTATAATCAAGTATATATATGCATATGATTAGATATGCTTTAGACTGGACGAATAAATGGTCGGTTATACTATTTTGTTCGGAGAACAATCATTTGGGACATTATGGGAAACATGGTTCGGTTATTTTGGTATAAAAATGAAAAATAAAGCTATAATTTGATGTGAGCGAGATATGGTAATAACCTGATGTGCATGTGACTTACATGTAGTGTTGGGGGAGTGTTCTTGCCCAAGTTGGATTAAAGATCAAACATAGTGTGGTAAAATCCAAGAATGATCAATACATGCAACCACAAGTGCTTATTATAGGGTAGCCTTGAACGATTAAGTTACCTAGATCTAGCTTTGAACATTAGAAGATTGAAGTAATACGGGCTTTCTAAGATGGATTACTTGAAAGGGTACCACTGAGGCGTAGGGAATAACGCTTACCGATATAACGGTGTACGCTTTACTATAGGGAGAAGTGAGACAATGGGGTGTATAACCATTTATCGTACTGTGATTGTACAAATATCTTTTGTCACTATAGTAAGTGTTTATCATCACCGAACGTGCAAAGTTAGATCTAGATGATGTAAAAGTTTATATCATGACATCCTGGCCACACGCCAAAGGAAGTGTGAAATAACGTCAAAAGGATGTTGGTCACGTCTTATGGGTAAAGATGTACGCATCTGCAGAGTGAAAAGCTTTTTGAAAAGTCGTTCCCACGGTCATTGGAGTCTTAGCGCACTGACACTAGTTAGAGTTTTGATATTTTCATAAAATGGGTTGATTTGAGAAAGTTTTCTACCGACCACTCAGAGATCATAGCTTTATATGAAGCCTCACATTAATGTGTTTGGCTATGACGTGTGATTGACTATATCCATAAGTCATATGATCTCAACACCGTCGTCCGTCGATACCCTCATAATTATCTATAAAGATAATACAGCTTGTGTTTCACAAATGCAAATGGGTTATGTAAAGATTAATATCATAAAGCATATTGCTCCAAGCTTTTCTATCCTCACAAACTCCAAAAAAAATAGTGAGGTAAAACTTTTGCAAACTAAGTCATATGAAAATCTTACAGATTTATTCAGTAAGTCCTTGCCCAAATCCACATTTCAAAGATATATTAAAGGCATTAGAATGAGACGACTACAAAGTTAAGGGGGATTAAATCATTGAACTAAGACCCTTATAATGATCATGAAGATTCTAATATAAATCTAGAAGATTATAAGTTGTAATCCTTTTTTTTAGTGAGTTTTCCTGAAGTTTTCTCACATAGAGGTTTTAATGAGGCAATTAGTGTAACATAGAGTGCGAGTGCAATGTACTCTTTTCTTCATCTATTTTTTTCATTAGGTTTTTGAGTAGAGTTTTTAATGAAACATGTGCATTACACGATATTCGCACAAAAGGAAGTGTTATGAGATAAGATATTCTAGCTGTATTCGGTTAGACTCTATCTCTTAGGTGTGGACGAATCCGAACTCATCTATTGTGGTTTTATTTATATATTAGACAACCCCTTTTATACAAGAACCAATCTAACAAAGCGAGAGAGTTTTTCCTCCCATAGTGTGTTCCTTTTGTGTCCGCGTGATTGTATCGGTGAATTGCGTGATTAATCATAGATAAATGACTACGTACGTTTTAGGTTTTACAACAATCTATAGGCTGTGGACCAATCTCTTATTTTCATATTTTACACGGGGACCATACGCGCACCACTTACTCGAATATGGGGTGGACCAATCCCGTCACCTCTTGGGCCCCACGACCAGGGGTCTAGGAGACGAAAGGAAGGTGCTCCTCGCCTCCTCCGTTCAGGGCCCCACGACCTGCCTTGGGGCCCAGGCTATATCGCTGTAATTTATAGTCATTTAAAGCATACCGACACAAACATCACTACACGTACACACCCGACTACGCCCCAAGCACAGGTCCTACTCTGCAACCTTCACCCACCTCCAGGCTCCAACCAGATAAGGAAATTAAACACTGGCTGTTCTGCACAGGGAAACAAGTACTACGGCATTCAGTTTACATCGCAACAGTAAGGACAAAGATAATAATAGAGCTAATTGTGGATTTTATATTGTTGATATTTTATTTATAGTCAATCTAATAGCCTATTCTTATAATAGTTGGCTATATATACACACTGAGCATTAATACCTAGTCCATCTTCATTCTCTCACCAACCTTCTTGGAGCCCGTGCTGCAACCGGCTACAGCCCGTTTCTCTTCTTTCTCCTCCAATTCAACTCAAATCTGACGTGACGACTCCTATAACCCGCTTACATAACCTTATTATACTTGCTCGAATGCAGCCGCTGCTGCTCTGCACCTTGTGTCTCCAGACCAGGCACCATCACAAGCTTCTTTAGATAGCGCGCGCACAGGCACTGAGATCAATCAAAGAAAGGAAACCATACCAGAGGAATGGTCCCGCTTTCGATCCCCTTGTCTCAAAAATTTTTTGCTCAAAAATAAAAAAATGAAGTGTTGAACACATGCCCACTCGGCTAATAGCACTGCAACTAGCGCCTTCGACCAACTAACTCACCCGCATGCCTTAGTCTTATGAGACATCCAAGCCTTATTAATATTGTAATCCAAGCCAAGCACTGCACTGTGAAGAGCCATCTTCACTACCAGAAGTACTGTCAGAATTTTTAAAAATTTCTTATGTTTGATTATCATCTAAAAATTTTATGGGAATAAGGATCATTCACAAAAATTTTCAGAATGTTCTAACGTCGTTTGAACCATTTTTCGTTCTATTCAAATTTGCCTCGGTTCAAAAAATTCCGGTTTTAAATTTTGCTTTTTGGAATTCGTTCAGATTTCATCCAAAATGACGAGATTTCTCTAATATTTTAGATTTAGAAGGATGATAAGATGTGAATCAAAAATAAAATTTGAAACCTTGCTAAGAGACGAGAGAAAGGTGGCCCTCCATTCATCAAGCCAGCCTTGCAAGGGGCCAGGTCATTTACCATCCTGACAGCGAAGCGTGCCTAACAGTCACTGTATTGCTATGATTTAGCGCATACCGATACACACCACTACAGTACACACGTAAGTATGTCTCATACACACCATACACGGAAGATTTCGTATTTTGTACAAAAAACGTCCCGTATTTACAGAAATATATAATAATTTTGCGTATTTGCAAAAATCCCTACTGTTTTCGCGACCTGGAATTGCGAAACCTCAATTTCGCAATTTTAAATTGCGAAATCACTGATTTCGCAATTTGAAACTGCGAAATCATTGATTTCGTAATTTCAAATTGCGAAATTGAATGTATTCGCAATCTCAAACTGCGAAATTGGTTTGGTCCATTGATTTCGCAAGCTCAGTTGGCGAAATTGAAGCCGCATGCAAATTACCGCCCGCATGCATTCATTGCATTGCCAATGGGACCCGCCTGCATGCATTCATTGCATCCGGGATTTTAGTGTATTTTATTCTTAACTGTTGGATCATATTCAGGAACCATGAAAAATGGATTACACAACAAAACAATTTAAAGGAAAAGTCTTCCACTAGCACACAAGATGGACATACACAGGATACAATAGATGTGGAAGATGATCCTGCAAAAAGTGTAGAAAGGCCTATAGGTAGAAAGGCCGAAAATTTCAAACGCATGTAAAATACCATTTCCCTGCATTGAACCGCATGCAATGAATGCATGCAGGTGGGTCCCATTGGCAATCAGTGCTCGAATTTGCATGCGGCTTCAATTTCGCCAACTGAGCTTGCGAAATCAATGGGCTGACGTGGCGAAAACAGTGGGGATTTTTGCAAATACGCAAAATTGTTGTATATTTTTGTAAATACGGGACGCTTTTTGTACAAAATACGAAATTTTCCCACCATACACACGTCTAGAAGACTAGAATGGTCTGAGGCCGGAGATAAATTCACGACCTCACAAGATTCCCATTGAAGCCAGTAATATTGCGATGGCGTAGACAGAGTATAGCAGTAGCACTGTATCCTACTCAGGATGGAACAGGCGAACAGCTGATAGGCTGGCACACCAGAGCACGTACGCACGCGTCCCGGTGACCCGACCTGGTCTGGTCACGCACCCACAGACCCATCACCTGTAGTAAAGATTAGACTGAGGCAAATGGTTCGCAGGCGGCAGGCCTAAATGGAAGTCCAGACCAAGGAAGGTAAGATATGAGATAAGTAAACTTCTCGACGGAAATTTAACTTAAATAAAAGGAGATCCACTGTTCATTCTCTGGAGATAAAGAAATGGTTCTTTTATCTCAGGGAGCCAGTAATATTGCTTTATCCACCGAACTATACATGTTTGCAATTTGTACCCCAAATGCATCTTCGACTTTCACGGGAACAAAGTATTATTTTACATTACCATTGCAACGTGCAAGCCCAACTCTAGTACTCCCTCTCCTCACAAAAGAAAGTTGTTTTGGATATAGACATGATCCCCAAAGTAAAACTTTAATCACTTATTTTTATTATAATATATCAATACAACCTAATAAAATTATAATGTTACGAAAGTATTTTTCAACAAACCTACATATATAATTTTAATGTGTCCAAACTAAACACCCGAAAAGATATTAATAGGCAAAGATTAGAATATTTGATTGCATGTATTCCAAAAAGGATTTTCTTTTGCAACCGGAGGAGTAATAGTTGAAAAAAATAATGATAAAAGGTGTGCATAGTAGACATCGGACAATTATCAATGTTCGGAACGAAAAGTGAAAAAATGAGGTAGACACCTAGTATTTGTACTGTCAAAATTTGACACTAGTATGTCTAAAATTATCTGGATTGACTATATGCATGACATTAGATTTATCGTTAAAAATAATTTTTATAATGTTATAATTTGATTATTATATATAAAAGAAAAATATAAAATAATGATCAAAGTCAGGAGAACATAAAGGATTAAAACGTCGCTTAAAAAACAAATGAGGAGTATGATCCGAAGGCCTTCGACTCTGGATTAATAACAAAAGAGTTAGTGCAACTACCGTACAGTTTACAGGAAGAACCCAATGAATAAAACGTTTAAAAAAGGCCCCTGAAACATGAACTGACGACTCTAAAATAAATAAAATTACTACCAAGTCCTTGAGCACTAGGAATGAAAATGGGTCAGATCTTTTCTACCTGATTTAGGACCAGATTCGGTTAAGATCAGATTCAAGACCGGATTTGATGGTCCAGTTGGATCTGAGACTAGATCCGGATACTTGAATATGGATTCGAGATAGGATTCAGAGCAGCTAATATTTGGTAAATACTGAACGGGATCTGGATATATGAATTTTTCCTATTCGGATATCAACAAAGCCAGCGTATTTTCATCACGTTTTTTCCATGACATCTTATTTATATTGACAATTAGTTGTTTCTATTGATCCTCAAATAGCGTATTTTTTCTATAACATCTATTGGGTTTGATTAGTATATATATAATTTGATTGATATATTATAATGTGCTACTATGGTCATGTTCATATGGTTTAAATTCAACATTTATTACTTTATATATGTATGTATTATCCGTATATTTTTATCTATTTTTGATCTGAATCCGTCACATCTCGAATAACCTAAATTCACATCTATATTTGACTGGTTTGTACTCGATTTCGAATCTGTCAACAAAATATGAATTAAAATACGTAAAAAGCAATATCCATCGTATCTAGAGCACATATAATCTGGCGAAGTCGTCACCCACGAGGAGGCTGACAATAACAACAAAATGGATGACATATTGCCTTCGTTAAAATGCATGTGCTAGTCTGCAACCTTCACCCGCCACCATCCAGACAAGGAAATCAAACACTGGCACTGTTCTGCGCAGGAAAACTAGTACTCCGGCATTCAGTTTACATCGCAACAATAATCCAGCAGCTGCTGCTCTCCACCTTGCTTCTCTAGACCAGGCACCATCACAAGCGTCCTGCAAAGTTTTCAGCGCGAGATAAGCTATTATTATTTTTATTAAATTCTGATAAGTTTACTATTGCTAGTCATGGTTCAATAAATGAGCTTTTATTTCATGCATAAATGTTGGATATGACATTTTAAAATTTTAAAATTGAAGTTCTAGTGTATTCTTGAGATTATCCAGAATTTATACATTTTATTGAGTTAAGATTTTTTTATTCATATATTACTTGTAAACATTTTTCCAATGAAGCAAAAATAAGAAAAATTCCAAAAATTCAGAAAAAACATCAATAAATATAATTTAATTCTGAAATTTAATTTCTTACTTTATTTTAATTTTTGAGATGTTACAACAAGCGTTCTGTAAAATCACCTGGCTCGTATGGACACATGGATGTTTAGTTCCAGTATCATCATGTTTTGCATCGCTGGGCTTCGGTTGGATAATCAATACTCAGGTCGACATCATATTCGTTGCGTAAGAATTGCTATCTCGGGTAGCTAGCCTGTCACAGTGAAACGGGTAAGCCTTTAGAACTGCTCTTTATGGTACATGGAAACTTGTATCCCGCACAATATTTCGGTTGCTTTCAAGACAGCGATCGAGCCTTCACCCACCATGCAGTCGAGGAAATTGAACACTGGCTACTGTTCTGCATAGGAAAGCAATTACTCGGGCATTCGATTTACGAATTCAATCCTATCTAGGTCTACAAACCATTTTTTTTACTTTATCTTCTTCGCACGTGCACTTGCAAAATTAGCCCTCTTTTAGACACCTACTGCGTCCAAAGAGCGTAGCAGCTTTTTGAGAACACATGTTACCCAGTTGCAGTTGAGAGGGGCTATTTTTTGAAACAAAAAGAAAAAAAGTGTTAGGAGCTAGATATGAAAAAATCGATGCCTAGAGACTAGATATATACAGAGTTCTCAATTTACATTGCAACAATACAGCACAATGCTAGGACAATAATGCAGCAGCTGCTGCTCTCCACCTTGCTTCTCTAGACCGACCAGGCACCATCACAAGTGAAACGAACCTTATTTAAGCGTAAAAAACCAAAATGAGAATCTATTATGCATTCAGTACTAGTCCTTAGATCAATAGTTAGTATGTACATTTACAACAATTGGAATCACAACCATACATCATAATATTGATGCGGAAGCTAATCACACACAATGTATTTATACAAATCAGAGTAAATATTCACAGCACAGGAGAAGCAAAGTCTTGTAGTGTACCCATCCAACCCTAGAAAGATCGCTTGAATTGAATTTCCCGCAACCTGCGACAAAAGGTATTCTTTGAAGCTTCGCAATTGCCTAAAACAACATAATAAGCACGGTTGAGTACTTTCGTACTCAGTAAGAGTTAAGGTGGTATTTGCAAATGCAATAATGCAAGTTAAACCAAAAGAGGCTTCTAGGTTAAATTTGCGTAATGCAGAATTTAATTTGTAAATCAATTTGCAATTTCTCAAACGGAATTTGTAAGAGCAAGTTTATTGAATAGAAAGTAAGTAAAGCATAAGAAATACTCACAGCACATCGTGAGCATTGAATAATCCAATGATCCAGTAATCTAATAATCAAATCCATAATCCAATCATGCCATAATCATTCCTTGCCAACACGTGGCAAAACTATTCATCCAATAATCCAAATCATGAAATCCAATAATGTCGGTCCGCTGACATAAAAGCATAACCAGTTGCAAAACAAGTTCAAACCAAAACCATTTTTAGAAAATATCAAAATCTAACATTGGAATGACTTCACCAAGGGCCCATGACTGCGGGTGCGGCTAATCGATTAGATTTACACTCTGCAGAGGTGTACAACTTTATCCACAAGTAATGATCAACTCTTTGTGCAGTGCAATTATCACACTTCCTTTGGTGTGCTGTAGAGCGATCATACAGAATGGTTACATTACCTAGACATGACTTTGCACTAGCCCAGTGACGTTAATCCTTACTATGGAGATGAAACATAAATAGCAGACATACCTTGTCTTTTGAAATGGAAATATAAGCAGTACCCCTGCAATAAAGTTTTCTTCCCATAACAAGGCGTACACCAGCCGTTGCATTGGTAAGTAGAAACCCCCTACATGCAGACCTAGAAAGGAATGCCTATGCAATCTTCTGCCTTCCAAAATGCAAAGCCATATCTAAATAACTTAATTGGTTAAGACTGCCCAATCCGAACACTTATGGTCGCACGGATTTCTTGGATCAATAGCGTCCTATTGTTCGGTCCTTAATCTGATACAGGCAATACTCCTCCTACACTACGTACAATCCCCTTGTACATCCGGCTAATGCCAATAATTGTCCGTATCAAAACCATAGTTTTGTTTCGGATTTTTAACAAAAATATCAGCAACCAACAATATCATATCCAAACACATCTTCAATTTTTGAAGAAACAATTTTTGATCTAATCATCTTCAACGTTAATTCTAAAGAATGGCTATTAAATCGCATAAACCCAATGTGACATTATGTATTGTCTATCCTTATTCTATGGTTATCAAGGTTCACATGTTCTTACTCATCAAGAAAGTTCCATGATACAATAGGTATATCTACCAGTACTACAAAATAGCGAATTTTCTGAAAATAAACACACGCATAAAATCATTTATTAAACAAAAGAAAAAATTAAATACTAGGATTAATATGATCCATCAAGGAAGTTCACATGTTCTTATTCGGGCATTCAATTTACGAATTCAATCCTATCTAGGTCCATAAACTATTTTTTTAAGTCTAGCTTGCAAAATTGGCCCTCTTACCGTGACCTACTGCACCCGAAGAGAGCAGCGAACGTGTTGGCCTGCGGCGTTGGAGAGGGGCTATTTAAAAAAAAAAAAAAAAAAAGAGTGTTAGGGACTAGATATGAAAAAATCGATGCCCAGAGACTATATATACAGAGTTCTCAATTTTCATCGCAACAATGCAGCACAATGCAAGGACAATAATGCAGCCTCTGCTGATCGATCTCCTCCTTGCTTCGCTAGACCAGGCACCATCACATGCTTCTTTAGATCGCGCACAAGCTCTGTGAGATCAATCAAACAAAGGAAACCATAGTAGAGGAATGGAGGCGACGGTGGTGAGCGTGGGCAAGTCCGTGCTGGATGGAGCACTTACCTACGCCAAATCCACCGTCGCGGAGGAGGTTGCTTTGCAGCTCGGCGTCCACCGTGACCAAGCTTTCATTAGGGAAGAGCTAGACATGATGATGTCTTTCCTGATGGACGCACACGAGGAGCGAGGGGAGAAAAAGGTGTTGAAGACCTGGGTGCAGGGTTCACATTTTCGGCGAAATTTCATCGAAATTTCCGAAATTTCGTATTTTTCAGTGGGGTCCGAAAAAAATACTATACCGGTCAAAAATTTCAGGCGAATTTGAACTCCCGCCCCGAACCCGCGCCAAACTGGCCCGAAAAGCCTTCCCTCGCCGGTCTGCCCATCCAAATCGTTTTCTAACCCTAAAATACCCACGATTCACTCACTTTTCCAAATTCATTTCCGTGCGCTACCCCGGTTGGCGGAGGCGGCTCGCAGCCTCGACGTCACGGTGCGGCCTCGTCTCCCACTGCACCGTCGTTCGTTGGCTCAGCCGTGTTTCGGTCTCCTTCCTAGGATGGCTTAGAGATAGTTTCTAGGGAAATCCTGTCAATTTTTTTAAAAAATTTGAATTTGTTTGAATTTGATCCGATATTTCCGAAATTTCCGAAATTTCTTGTTTATCGGTGAGTGCCGAAAATTTTTTTCTACCGGACTGGGTGAAGCAAGTCCGGGACGTGGCCTACGACGTCGAGGACTGCCTCCAGGAATTTGCCGTCCATCTGGAGAAGCCCTCACGGTGGCGCATCCCTCACACGCTGCGAGAGCGCCGCCGCATCGCTAAGCAGATGAAGGAGCTGAGAGCCAGAGTGGAGGACGTGAGCCAGAGAAACCTGCGCTACCACCTCATCAAGGGCCCGACCTCCAAGCCTGCCACTGCTGCTGCGCAGTCCACCATGTTTGGAATCGACGAAGCAAGGCGTTTCGCGAAGCAGGACAAACGAAAGGTTGATCTTGTCCAACTGATCAACAAGGAGGACAAGGACCTTGGAGTGATCGCAGTGTGGGGAACAGGTGGTGATGTTGGGCTGACGTCTATAATCAGGGAGGCCTACGAGAATCCAAATATAAAAGGGAACTTTCCATGCCGAGCATGGGTCAGGGTGATGCATCCTTTCAATCCGAAAGTCTTTGTCCAAAGTTTAGTGAAGCAGTTTAACGCACCCGTTGGGGTTGATGTTATGTTGGAGGCGGAGAAGACAGAACGAGATTTGGCTCAGCAGTTCAACAGATATGTCAATGAGAAGAGTTTCCTGATTGTGCTTAATGATCTGTCCACCATTGAAGAATGGGACCAGATTAAAGCATGCTTCGTAAGCAACAAGAAAGGGAGCCGAATCATAGTGTCCACAGCGCAAGTTGAAGTTGCAAGCTTGTGTCCAGGGCAAAAAAGCAGAGTATCACAGCTCACAGAGCTGTCTGCTGATCAGACCCTTTATGTTTTCTATAAGAAGGTAATAAATGAGACTTCATATTGAAAAATATACCCAATGCATCATTGTATTTCAACTCAAAACACCATCAAAATTTATCTATTATATATTAGAAGTCGAACACAGATATTTTAGAGTTGCTAATAAAAAATAGAATAGAAATTCCAAAAAAAAAAATTGGACCCTTAATTTGATGGATCCTACCACTAAGCCCCATCTGACCATCTTGGGAGTCCTTTCTCTCTCTTAATTAATCACTTTATTAATCCCAGTATTAATCTAGGCCCAGAAATTATATACACGAGAGGTTAAAGTCTTTCAAAATTATTTGACAATGATTTGTTTGCATTACATGCATATGTTTTTAGAAGTATACTTTCAAAGTTGTTCCTTGTCTCAATGACAAATCTTGGTCCAATCCTCTATAGTTCTGTCCATTTAGAAGGCTCAATCGACCTAGGCGCGCTTTGTAACTTCTCCGGAAACTCATATCGTGGCTATTCGTAAGGGTATGGCAAGTAGCAATCAACCGTAAATTTAGTGGGGTTTGCTCATCCTAAACGGAAGAAATATAGATAGCATTGTAAGTTCTGAAGTTAACCTTCCAAGCATGACGTGATTTGAAGCTTCACTGATTGCTTTTGTGTCCTATTCAGCAGTGATGTCCAAAAGAAAAGAGCAAATTTAGCTATAGAACATCTCAAATCAATGGCATTTGCCCTAAGACACTCCCTTTTTGCGTCTTTGTCGTATGATACTATAATTTCGTGGTTATTCGCAAGAGACACTTCAGCCAATATAATATAATTTCTCAAGTTACCTTTAAAGCTTCATGTGATTTGAAGCTTCACTTATAGCTTTTATGTGCTATTCAGCAGTGATGTCCAAAGAGAGAGGCAAAAATTGACTATAGGACATAACAAATTGGTGGCATTTGCCCCAAGGCACTTTTATTTAGTTTACATCTTTGCCATAGGACACTGTACTTTTGTGGTTATTTGCCAGAATACATTTTGGACAATATAATATAATTTCCAGGTTAAATGGAGAGTAGAGAGAAGATTTTTGAAATGATATTTGGTGCCCTTGCCCAAAGCAGTACGACCCGTTCCAACTGAGCTGACCGCACCAGCACGCCTCATACCCCAAAACCGGGTCCGACCGAGCCAACTACGAACAGGGGGGGTTTTGGTTATCTGCCACTCCTCATATTGCCATTTGTTAAAATGCCACTCGGGCCCACTGTCATAGACACAGAAGGTCCCACATGTCATTGAGACAGGAGTGGCATTTTAACGAATCACAATATCAGAGGGGGCATATTACCAATTTTTTCACGAACAGGTCTGATGGAAGGGCAAAAATGGCTTTTCACTAGCCAATCCTCTGCTCTTCAACATGCAAATTATATTTCATTGGTCGACATATCTTTTGGCAAATAACTACGAAAATGTAGTGTTCTATGTGAAAAGCGTAAATTAGGAGTGTAGCTAGTTTCACTAATTTACGATATCCTAGGGTAAATATCACTAATTTACGATATTCTGTAGCTAGTTTCAGCAAAGAAAAAACGCATGGCTCCTAATTTTGCGGACCCTAATTTTAAGAGGAACTTGATTTTATACGCTCCTTTAGTCGGCACTTAATTTGGGATATACCCCTCCTCCCAATATAATTTGTTATTTATAATTTGTTTTCTTTTGGTTTCTTTTTTAAAAAAGTTAAAAAGTAAGGAAACTGAAGGCAGTCATCTTATCATTGCTTGCTTGTGTTTAGGGTTCTCATGATGGAACGGATTCAGCGAAGCCAGGGTCTAGCTCAGATGCAGCCGTTACCAGTACAAACATCTCTACAGTGCCCACTGGTGAGATACTTGACGATCTATCTAATAGTGCGGATGGAAAGAGCCTCACTCGCATCAGGACGATGGCGGCTGCTTTGGACGAATCTCAGCTCATTGGGCGAGAGACAGAAAAAGATGACATTACCAAACTAATTTCAAATCAAGATATCCAACAATTTCAGGTGATCACGGTGTGGGGAATGGGTGGTCTTGGAAAAACCGCTCTAGTCAAAGATATCTACCAAAACCAAGAGCTCAAGTTTGAGAACCGTGCTTGGGTCACAGTTATGCGCCCTTTCAACACAGAGGAGCTCCTTAGGAGCATAGTTCAGCAACTAGAAGCAGAACCTTCTGAAAAGAAAGGCCCGGTTGATTTTTTGGGCATCACAAAGAAAGAAGAATTAGCTTCGATGGGACTTGAAGCGTTGACTGAGAAGTTGGACATGTTTTTACAAAGACATAGCTGCTGCTTGATTGTTCTTGATGACGTATCATCTACTGCAGAATGGGACCGGATAAGTCCACATTTCTGTAAAATGAAAAATGCAAGCTGGATCATAGTCACCACAAGGGAAGAGAATATTGCTAAGCATTGTTCAGGGAAACAAGAAAATATATACAAGCTTAAAGGTCTGGAGTACAAGGCCGCGCAGGACCTCTTCACTAAAAAGGTACGGATAGAGTATTATCATGCTCCATTTGTCTCATTTGAAATTACATTGTAAGCACAATTTTACTTGCCCTATCTTTGGAAAGAGATAATTTGGAGTTGGTCCTGACAACATATGATTGGGCTAAAACGCATGTAGCAGGGCCGCATAGGAAATATTTTAGTTTTTTTTTCCATCGAATTTGCAATTGAACACAGAAGGTCAATTCTATTTTCCATACCTTGTTATACATCATGTTCTCGGAAGCCCTGCCTCATGCTACTGGGACTCCTTGCCAAATTAGCATGATTTTGATTCGTTTTAGCAAAAGTAGCAAATATAGCCTCCCTTGACACAGCGGCATACTTGGTAGTTGACATGCAGCACCTGTAGCGACCGCGGCAGAATAGTTGCAGCGAGGCAAGCCATACTGAGCGCGCGTAGACAACGGATGACAATGACAGACAACGTATAGCACATGGGAAGTGACGTAGAGGTATGACACAAAAAAGAGCATGTGTATTGTAGTAGCTAGCCGCGCAGTTGCGCAGAAAATTCAGCTAGATCAATCATATAAAAAGAATTAACACATATGTCCCTTAAAAAAAACACATGCATTTCTATGTGAAGGTCGCACACTACTATACATACTCACAGTAGTTTTAATTGTAGTAAAATTTAGGGCCTATTTGATTCATAGGATTCTAAAAATGCAAAAAAAAAAAATAGAAAAAAAATACGAGTGATGAGTGTTTGGAACACAAGAATTTAATTACCTTGATCCTATGTGTAGCAAAAAAAAAATGATGTTTTGGTGGATGTTATTTTTCTTGTGGTTTTCCTTTGGAATCATAGGGGTAGGAAATTTTCATGCGTTTTTCCTTTGCTCCATTACTATTAATCAAATGGATGATAGTTGCTATTCATATGGAATTCCTATTCCTGCATTTTTCATATGAATCAAAGATGCCCACAAAAGATATGTAGTAACATCCGGTGAAATGTGCTGTAACATTGAATCGTTACACCTTCCCCTATAAAACCCCCAATAATAGCTTCAGTAGCATGAGACTATGCATTTACTACAGTGTATTACTGCATACTCCCTCTAGTCGTGTCATTTTGGACGTAGATGCTGTCAAATTTTTGAGTCTTTGACTATCAATATCTTTTTAAATATTTAAATTAGATACATAAAAATCATATGTGTAGATTTATCTCAAAAATTACTTTCATAATATTATAATTTTATCGGGTTTTATAAATAAATTACAATAGAAAGTTGTGATTAAAGTTGTGTTTTAGAGACCTTGTCGATGTCCAAAACGATATGTATTTGTGACCGGAGAGAGTAATATTTATGTGTCTACTTCACTACTGTAGGAGATTTACTACAAGTGACTACACGTGATGGGATTAGGTTTTTTTAATCTACAAACTGTGAATCGCAATATCTCTTCAATTGAATCTCTTATTTGTGATCTTAAACCAATGTTGACCAAGGTTGAAGGTCAACTTTTGGCACATAAGAAGGGCTGGGTATAGAATATATATTCTATGGAGGGTTATAGAATATTCCTGCCATATTATGTCAAATACATAACACAGTCAAAGTTGTACATTTCCCTAAAAAAAAGAGTTGTACATTTAAGACTAGGAATGACAAAGAGGTTATTCCCATGGGGACGCCTTCTTATCCCTAATTCCCGCTCCCTATTTAGCTATCGGGGGTGACCGGAGATTCAACGGGGAGCAAGCCCAACAAGAACCTAATTGAATGAAATTGAGGTAATTTCATAAATTTATCATATGGTTAATTGGTTATGTACAAATACATAATTTATTTATATATGACATGGTAAAATAATACTAATTGAGTTATATAATATACATTATACAAAAATATATTATGTTAGAGACAAAACATCAATAATTTATACATGTAAATGTATCAATCTATGTGCATATAAATGCATATCGGGGTATAACAGCAAGCAGGTATGGGGATCCATATTAGAGGTTATCCAAATTATAAGTCATCCATAATCCATTAGATCAAGATCCAACAGTCACAAAATTTTTAATTTTTTTTAAAAAAGTGACCGATGTATATGCATATAATCTTTCCTGTCACTAGTCTAGTGCCCATTCGTTCAAACGATCTTAGATAACCAATACCATACATTCTAAATTGTGAGAAAACAAAACAACCACAAGTTCTAAAATTTTGAAAAAAACAAAACAATTTGAGTTTCCCCATGTACATGAGAAGGTTGGTTGTTTTCTTCTCAATCAAAACTCAAAATTTACACTAAAGCAACCTACTAAAACAACTACATACACAAATGGTTATCAATTAGTTAAGAGTACCGTAAACCTAATATTCAGCTAGTACTTAAACACACTATCTCTCTAGTCACAAATAGTTGTCGACAGGATAGCACAGGTAGCCAAGGATTGGTTTGGCGAGATAGCACGGATGGATGGTAGATGGATAACCATTGCTTGTCAGTATTTGAATTAGCATCTCATCTTGCGTGCAGTCCAACAAAGAGAGCGCAGGAAATAAACTTACCAACACAGATTCACAACAACAGAAGAGTAACATCCACTGTCATTTTTGTTAGGGAACATCAGCTGTAATTTGATTGCTTGACCTTGTCTACAAACTTACAAATTCGAGGTGCATGAAATGTGCAATAGTAAAGGGAGCCAAATATAATGATACAATATAATAGGTGCTGAACTGCTGATGTATTACATTTCTTATGTACCAATCAATCTAACAGGAGCTGTTACCCCTAAGGGCAGAAAAATCGCGTTCTATCAGTCACTCTAATAAATAGTTAAAAGGACTTGTGTCTACCTAATTTAATTTTTGAGTACTAAATAATTTAAATCATACCTATCTCAGGTATTAAATGACTTGGGATTGTATCAATTTCAGGTATTTAAGGAGACTGTAGATTTGGATGGCCAATATCCTGATCTGGCGGAAGAAGCGAAACCGATTCTAAACAAGTCTAGTGGACTTCCCCTTGCAATAGTCACCATAGGTGGCTTTTTGGCAAAGCAACCAAAATCCGTTGTGGAGTGGAGAAAATTGAATGAACACATTAATGCTGAGTTGGAGACGAATCCAGAGCTTGGGACCATAAAAACCGTCCTTGAGAAAAGCTACAATGGTTTACCTTATCACCTCAAGTCTTGCTTCTTATATCTGTCCGTCTTTCCTAAAGATCAAAAGGTTAGCCGGAAACGCTTGGTGCGTCGGTGGACTGCGGAGGGTTACTCAAGGGAGGTCCTCGACAAGTCTGCGGAGGAAATAGCGGATAGCTACTTCATGGAACTCATGGACAGGAGCATGATCCTACCAGCTCAGAAATTAATTCACAGTAGAAAAGGAATCGACTCTTGCCAAGTCCATGATCTCATGCGTGATATAGGCATCTCAAAGTCAAAGGAGGAATGTCTTGTTTTCAGACTAGAGGAAGGTTGCAACTTAAACACCCAGGGCACAATACGTCATCTTGCTATTACAAGCAGAAGCTGGGAGGGAGACAAGAGTGAGTTCGAGAGCATGGTGGACATGTCCCAAATACGATCGCTAACGGTGTTTGGGGAGTGGAGGCCATTTTTCATTTCTGACAAGATGAGGTTGCTGCGAGTGCTTGACTTGGAAAACACAAAAGACATATTTGATCATCACCTCGAGCACATCCGGAAGCTTCTTCACCTAAGATACCTTTCTCTTAGAGGATGTGGTCATATTTATCACCTGCCGGATTCTCTTGGTAACCTAAGGCAAATGGAGACACTAGATGTCAGAGACACACGCATAATTAAGCTGCCGAAGAGCGTCATCAAGCTTCGGAAGCTAAACTATCTACGTGCGGGCAACAGATCGGCAAGTGAGGATAATTGGTATGAAGAATCTACAGAGGGTTTACCAAAGCTTATGAGGAACAGGCTATTCGTTTTGACTCTTGGGTTGGTGATGGTTTGCGCACTTTGTTCTGCGTCTCTGTTTTTGGATATTGGCCTGAGCAGCCGTGATGTATGCACCATGAGTTGCTGCTTTTCACTCCCTGCCATTGCGATGCGCCTGGACATGTGTGGTGTCCTAGCGCCAAGAGGGATGAACAAACTGAAAGCACTGCACACGCTGGGTGTCGTGAATGTCGCACGGGGGAAGGTAGTCCTACAGGAAATACAAAGTCTCACCCGGTTGCGCAAGTTGGGAGTGACCGGCGTCAACAAGAAAAACGGTAAAGAGTTTTGTGCAGCTCTTGCCGCTCTCAGCCGCCTAGAATCATTGTTATTGCGGTCAGAGGGGTGGCCAGGTTTGTTTGGCTGTTTGGATGGAGTGTCGTCGCCTCCTAAAAACCTACAGAGCCTCAAACTGTACGGCAACCTAATCAAATTGCCGGAATGGATCGAGAAGCTCCAAAATCTTGTGAAGCTGTCGCTGAGGAGCACAAGGATATCAGAGCTCAGTGCCACCATAGAAGTCCTTGGCAAGCTGCCAAACCTGACCATCCTGCGTCTTTGGAAGAAGGCTTTCCAGGGTGAAGAAGTCCGTTTCAATTTCCGTCGGGAGGCGTTCCCGTGTTTGGTGGTGCTGGTGCTGGATTTCCAATATAACCTAAAATCGGTGGAGTTTGAAGGAGGAGCAACGCCTAAGCTTGAGCTGCTGCAGTTTTATGGTCGGCCTTCCGAAACCAACACTGGGTTGTTTTCTGGGCTGCAATTGCTCCCAAGCCTCAAGGAATTTTCGCTGTTGAAAGACAAAGACAAGGATGAAGACAAAGACAAGGATGACTTCGTGGAGGAATCTATGCTGGACAAGGACGACCACAAGGACGAATTCGTGGAAGACTTGCGGGCCCAGCTTGCCGATAATCCAAATCGACCCGTCTTGAAGAGGTTCTAGGAGCTGGCCGGGTCGAGGCGGTCTCCGTTTTAAGCTTCCATGTATCTTAATTGTTCTTGTGTACTCCTATATTAATTTCCATTCCCATCGTACTACCCGTGTCCTTTTTGAATTCGTACAATTAAAGATGGCGTCGGTGACTCTGGGTGTAGTCTTCGTCTTACATTGCCTAGCTAGGTAAGATTCAGTTCTGAATGTTACTGTAATACAAAGACCAGTGGTGTATCGTCTTATATTGCACGCATTGATGTGTTAATATATTTTCTTTGTAAGCATCACGATGATATTAGATGTTTTCTTTACCTTTGTTTTCCAGAAACATGATTTGTTCCTTCTTTTTTCACCTCTTTCGGAGGTCTATGCTTTCAGTGTACTAACAGCAGCGCTGATGACTTCTATGATTTTCCTAAACACGTATCTACTGATCAGTTTACTTCAGATAAAGCTTCCCTCACTTCAAAAACAGAGGGATTCTGCGGTATACTCCAAGGTTCCATGTTTGAGTTCATTTGTTATTTTTCATGTAAAGTTTTAAAGGCAGTCTCCTGTAGTCATAAACCGAAGATACGCAGGTTACATGTCGGAGAATTATTGCACCAACGTCATTGAAGGTAACAAAGGATTAGTACCTGATTAAACTTCTGTTCGAACATGAGTATGCATACTCTCTTTGTTCTCACGACATGTGAACTCCTCCAATTGCACCCTCAACGTGCCTAAGGCATTATCCAGCCCAGAGGACTCAAAATTCACAGCACCTGTTGAAGTGAGCTGCAGCATACTCCTAACAGCTAACAAAGCTTGCATAATAAGATGTGTCATCATACATAGTAACATAGTGTACAACTCTTCCATTAATGAATTTAGAGGATTGCCCTCTGTTAAAAAAAAAAAGCATAGTAACATAGCATCAATAAGATGTGTCATCATGCAGTCATGCAGACTATAGTCATAAAAGCGAGGTCCTATGTTTTGGTGACGCCCAAGAATCCTTACAACAGTATGTGGATCTCTTTGGCTACAAACAAGGGGAACTCCCTCTGAAATATTTAGGAATCCCCATTCACTTTAGGAGGTTGAGGAATTCCGATTGGAAAAGGGTGGAAGAGCGTTTCGAAAAGAGACTTAGTAGTTGGAAGGGAAAACACCTTTCAGTTGGGGGTAAATTAACACTTATCAATTCAGTGTTAAGTAGTCTCCCAATGTATATGATGTCCTTTTTCGAGATTCCTACAGGTGTGCTTAAAAAACTTGATTATTATCGCTCACGCTTTTTTTGGCAAGGCGACGAAGATAAAAGAAAATATCGCCTTGCAAAATGGAGTATCCTATGCCAACCTAAAGATCAAGGGGGACTAGGGATTCATGATTTACATGTTAAGAATACTGCACTTTTAAGTAAATGGTTGTTCCTGCTTTTAACATCGGATGGTACTTGGCAGCAGCTTCTTAGGAAAAAATACATTGGATCTAAACCATTAGTACAAGTTGAGTGGAAATCAGGAGACTCACATTTCTGGTCCGGTTTGATGAAGGCCAAACGAGATTTTCTTCGCTTTGGCACTTTCAAAATTAATAATGGATCACAGGTGAGATTCTGGGAAGATATATGGTCGAAGTCAAGTTAAAAGATCAATATCCCGGGTTATATAGCATTACAAGGAATAAATATATAACCATTCTTGATGCTCTCCGACTCCTCAAATAAGTTTACATTGGAGACGGTCATTAATTGGACCTAAGTTGGCGGCGTGGCATAATTTGCTTTCACGTATCGCTGATTTACATCTGACTCAATGTGATGATGAATTTCGTTGGAATTTGTGCCAATCTGGACAATTTTCAGTGCATTCCCATTACCTGGCCTTGATTAAATGTGATATTCCTAATTTTAACAAGCGGATATGGAAGTTAAAAGCTCCGATCAAGATCAAAGTGTTTTTATGGTATTTACGAAGAGGAGTTCTTCTGACCAAGGATAATTTGGCCAAACGTAATTGGCAGGGTAGTCAACAATGCAGCTTTTGTCACGAATTGGAGACAATTAGGCATCTGTTTTTTAACTGTCGATTTGCTCGTTCGGTATGGGGTTTCATGCACATAGCTTTTGGCATCACTAGACCTATTAGTGTGTCTCATTTGTTTGGTCAATGGATTGGCTGTTTTGAGAAGAATCTTCATAATGTTGTCCTACTAGGAGCTACAGCTATTTGTTGGTCTCTTTGGTTGGCCAGGAATGCGCTTGTTTTTGACAGAAAATCAAATTCATCCCCGCTACAGGTTATTTTTGCTACTTCCCACTGGCTACGTACATGGGCTGTGCTTCAGAAGTCGGAATGGCGATCTTTCATGGCGGAGGCTACACGCCGGTTGGTGCAGGTGGCCTTGGGTTTCTTTTCCCAGGCGCATGGGTGGCGGTCTAGCCTTCGGATCACTAGTCATTAGAGTGTGCGTGTTTTTCTTTGTTTTTTTGGGCTGTGTGCTTTTTTAAGCAGAGGCCGGAAGAATTTCAAGGACTTTGTATCTCCTCGATGTAATGTTCTTGAAGATTAATAAAACTTCCTTTATCAAAAAAAAAAGTATTTGCTAACTCATGCTAATCGTAAGCATGTACTAACTCAGAAGCAGTTTTGAGGAATACCTTCTCCTGAAGGTCAAGGTTAGACGCCGATGTCATATCAATTATGGACTTTATAAAAAGGTGACCGCTTAAGAACAGAACTCGTGACTTTCCTGAATTTAGCTCAAAATCTTCTATATCTGTTACAAAAAAGACCACCTTTTTTCTGAAGATGTATGTTGGTGCTCACACTTGACAATATATTTTTGCTACCTGCAACTGTAAGATCGAGGATGCGCCTAGAGGGGGGGGGGGTGAATAGGCGTTTTACAAGATTAATCGCTCACTAAAATAATTCGCTCAAATCAACCCCTATGTCAAAACCTAATCAAGGACAATGCGGAAGCGATAAACTAGGTTTTGACAATTAATGCCTAAATCAACTAGGCTCACTAGTGCACTAGCTCAATTATGTCTCTAAATAAGAATTGCTAAATTGAACAAACAAATAATACTAAGCAATTCTAACACAATCAAGTAATTGATTAATATACAATAAAGTAAATGCTTGAATGTAAAAGAGACAAGAGGCAACCAATATTTTTCGTGGTGTTCGGAGACTTGCTTGCCTCCCTAGTCCACGTTGAGGCAAGCCCAAACCCTTGGACTGGCTCCCACTCGAGCACCGCCTCGATTCCACTAGACGTGGTTTTCACGCTGTAGGCTCAACCCAACCTTCACAAACTTGCCGGGCTTTCACACCTTGAGAGCTCCACAAGACAACGCCACGCTGCCTAGAGTCGGCAACCTCCAAGAGTAACAAGCCGCTCCTTCGCTTGAACTTCACCGAGCACAACGAATGCGCCCCCAAAGGATCACCAAGTGCAACACATGCACAAGGACCTCCCTCAAGTGCAACACATGTACAAGAGACTCTCAACCCACTTCTAATTGCAACACATGCAATTAGTCTCACTCTTAGCTCAAAATCAACTTGCGGGAATGCAACACATGCAAACCACCGCTCAAATACTCACACAAGAGCCAATACACAAATGAGAGCTTCAACACATGAACCACCTCACCCAAAATGCTCAATCAACCAGCAAATGCCCCCCATGACCTCCTTTTATAGCCTCACAAAAAAAAACTAGCCGTTGGGGGGGCAAAATGGACATTAAAAGCGCTGAAACTAGCCGTTACTACAGTACCCGTGGTACTACCGGCCCCTACGGGCGGTAGTACCGGCCTAGGAGATCAAAAGAGCCTCCTCTGGCAAAAAGCTACCGCAAGGGCGGCACTACCGGCCCCTACGGGCGGTAGTACCGCTTTTGCGGTAGTACCACGGCTACAGTTACTAAAACGCTCATAACTTTTTACTCCGAACTCCGATTTGGGTGATTTTTGATTCTATACGAAGCTTATCACGAGGGCTACAATCTCCACTCATTTTCAAGATTTAAGAAACCATATATATTTTTAAATATCACCAAAACTAAACTCTAATGTAATCATTCAAGTCTAAAATCTGATTTTCTTGAAATACTTCACATAGACTTGATCAAAAACATGACTACAAGCTAGAAAGGGTTCAACAAGATTAAAACTTGAATCATGTGATGATCAACTCATGATCAAAACAATTTGCAAAACACATTTGCAAATACTATTCACATGCTTTAAAGAACCGCATATAAACTCCAAATCCAACTTGCTTGAGCATCCTCGTTTTGCAACTCATACAAAACCTAGCTCCAAATAAAACCAAAGAAACTCAAATGCATGAGCTTACTATTTGCAACACATGCAAATCTTAACTCCAAGCAACTACTTTGATTTAAGAAAGATTTGTGTTTTGTAAACGAAACATGAAGCTTCAACATTTGCAACACATGCAAAAGTGAACTTCACATAAAAGCCAACGCATATAGCTTATCCTATTTGCAACACATGCAAATCAAAGATTTATGCGAAAACCAAATGCATACGCTCTTCTTCTTTGCAACACATGCAAATCCGAGCATAATGCAACAACAACCAAACACAAGCTTAACACATTCGCAACACATGCCAAATGGTTAACTCTTATGCAAAAATCAAATCCAAATAAGATTTGAGCTCGAGTGAAAATGGGATTGAGATCATCAACACATGATGAAGTTCAAACTAGGACTCAACCCCTCTTAATAGTACGGCGATAAAAACTAGACTCAAAGACTACAAAGTCCTTAGCCTATCTAGTTATACCTTCGCCGCCGCGCGCAAGCAATCCCCTTTGGGGTCTTTATGATCTTCATTCATACGCTCCCCCGGGATCATCACTCGACTCTTCTTTATCTTCGAGATCTTCTCTTGACGCCCATCACCTCATGATGCCGTCTTTATCCCGTTCTCAATCATCCTTGGACTTAACCTAACTCAATCACAACTCATTAAATAGTTAGTCCAAGATGCATGGTTGTCTCAATTATCTCTTGCACTCCATTAACACATAATGGGTGCCTTTAGATCAATTGAGCACAACCTAAATCAATTTGAATGATTTAAATGTGTCTTAAGTATAATAATGCAACGCAAGCTTCATTATACTTAAAAGCTATTCATTTGTCCTTAATTAATCAAGGAACACCATCAACACATGATAAATATTCTTTAGTGATTAACAAGACAAATGAACTCAATTTAAATTTTCATTTAAATTGATATGAGTATATATTAACTATACAAGTTTTCATATACTCATGTTGATGAAAAGTAATGATTCATTATGTGTAAACTATATGGAAATGATTATTACTCTAAGTCATCAACCATAGAATAAACCCTATATGTATATGTGCATAGATATAATTGACTTGGATATAATATGCACATATTCAATTTGATCACATTGGAGTATATCCTATATTACTATGAGTACACTATAACTAGGCAATATATACTCAAGGATTTAGTTTCTTTGTCCTTATATGTGTCAATAAAGAGTAGATCAATACAATGAAACTTTCAAGTTAAATTACAAACTCCCCCTAAGTATGTGCATCCATGTAATATATGGATTGGGAAACATGATGCACGTTTTGTGGTTAATATAATGGGGACATTTATACTTTAACTTGAATCCAAAGTATGCAATTAATACTAGAAAAAAATACACATACATACCTTGGGTTTTCTATTTTTCATCCAAATATGAGACTACTAAATATATGCTCAACAAACATGTTAGTCTCATAAAGATTAGGTTTGTCATTAAACAGGAATTAATCGTTAATCTACATCAATCACCAAAACCAATGGCGCTTGAACTTACAGCAACATTGGATCCCCATTTTATGAAACGAACAACTCCTAACCATTTTCATTGTTCCTAATCAAAGCAGATACAGTATACAGCGCCTTTGAAGCTTCTTCTGCAGAATTAGAATAACCCATCTTCACTAATCTAGCAAGAGCCCCATAACCAAGGATCTAGCCAAGTACCAAACAATCGGTGTGTTGACACCAAAAACGTGATGTAGGGTTTCTGACGTTCAACACACTGGACGAACACCGGGTTCAAGTGCGAGGCATGCCAATTTATTTGACCCTGCAATCGATAAGGAAAGAATCGTGAAATTCAATCTAAGCTGATCCTTAGAGATGAATCGGCTAAAGTAAGATCAGCCAAAAAGCCGATCAGAATGGTAAACAGATTAACCGATTAAGGCTAATCAGAAAGGTAAAGGTAGATTGACTCTGAAAAGGCGATGCGCAACAAGACAGAATAAATCAAACCTGAAGAAATCGATGATGACCAAACAATCGGCGATACGCAACTTTATTTGATCAATATCGACTTACAAAAGAGAATTACAATGCTAAGAAGGCTAAAAACTACAAGAAACTAAAAACTTGGCAGATGCGATTTGTTGTGCATGTGTCCTCTCAAGCAGTCCTGGTGCGCCTTATATACCCATCAGCCGATCCGAGTCCTGTTCTGTCACGGTGATATAATCCGAATCGGCTATAGTTTCCTAATTGGACTTCTATTTCCAAATACTAGCTGTATGTTATCCAAACTTTCCAAAGATACTCCGTGTGCTATCCAAACTTGTGCGATTCCACCGATCTTTTCTCGTGATTTCCAAAATCTGGTGCAAACACGGTGTCAATATTGAAAGCCCATAGAATGATCCAATGCAGGAATGGCAAATAGTTTCTTGAGTAAAGTTAGTTCCAAAGAGAGAAAATCACCATCATCCCGCAAGAACACTTGGAGAAATCTTCTTAAGTTCAAGATCATTAATTTTATTTAGCGAGAGAACTTCAAAGAAATTACCCGGTTTTGGACAAGGGCATTATTTTGATCGGCTTTGCCCAAAGAGCCCAAGCGTAAATTGTCCTTATTCTTTCATCTGAGTAGTTAAGTTCTTGAATCACCGAAAAAGGCCGCCAAGTTTGTCAAGGTCTGAAAATGAATGCAAGGAAATCATGTGGCCACCGTGTAATAAACTATAAAATACGAATAATCCTTTTTTCAATAAACACCGCAGAATATGTCACGACTTTCCATGAAAGGAAAATGGAGAGTTCAAAGTGTGGTTTTAATTTCGGGATGGGTAAGCATGCAATAGGTACATGGAGCAACTTAATAAGCATAGAATGCAAAAGGAAATAGCTAAAAGCCTAAAACATTTTTAGATCGAAGGACATAAAAACTCGATGTCCCAGCCCATTCAAGAAACTTGGTAGGAGTATCATTGTAGCAACAAAACCACCGTAACAACATTCCGCACCATATATCACTTAAAGAAAAGAGCAGACCCAACCACAGCCATAATCACCAACCACAGAGCACAACGATTACATCTTATCACCACCAGGTACTCAACAAAACTAGAGCGAAAAAACCTCAATTCTACATCACACTGCCATCGGCCTGAGCTTCCTTCACTAAGTGGTTTCCCTGTGAGAAGATGTCCTAGACTTCAAAGAAAGCGGCGCCCGAAGCTTTAACTCCAACTCATTGCAAAACTGGTCCATCCTGACCCTCATGTCCTCCTTGTACAACGGCCTCCAGTCTTTCAAAGCAATGAGCATCGACCGTCGACCCACCACTGCCCTCTCCAGCTCAACTCCCTGCCGCTTCACTGCCTCAGCCGATTCCCCCAGCGCCTGTGCTAGAAGAATCGACTGACCCTGCTGACTTGCTGGGTTTTACCTTGGATGAACTGGATGACCCAGAAGTGATGGCTTCAGACGACTACGTCGTAGATATTCGCAATATCATCGACGTCTCTCTGAAAGCATCGGCCATGGTTGTTCAGTCGGAGCCGAATATGCAGGACAAGCTTAATCGACTTTTTCATGAGGTCTGTCAACCTGAATCCGAGATCCTCGCCAACAGCCAACCACTAAGGGATGCTATGGCTGCGGTGGAAGCCGATCTCCCGCCCGACACAATGAGAGCGCTTTTGGGAGTATGCCACTTGGACGATCAAAGAGCGGAAGTGGAAGCTGCCCGAGCGCGCATTGCTCGGCGAGAGGCTCAGCAAGCCAATCGTAAGATATTGGACCGATTAGTGGCCGAGGCAAAGTCAATGAAGCAGAATTTTGACAAAGATGCTGCCTTCTTGAAGTCCACAAAGGCCCAAATTCTTCAGCTAGAATCGTCCAAAAAGCTGCTTGAGGAAGAACTGGCCAAGCTTCAAGATCAACTGGCCAATGAACAAGCGCAAATATCGGCAACGACCGCATCTCTTTTTGAACAAAAGAAAAACATTGGCCAAGCCGTTGCCAAAGTAAAAGAGCAGCCGCCAAAAATTGTTCCTATTCCTGGGAATGCTCAAGCTGATGAAAAAACAGTGGACGGGATCCAGGATGCACTTGCGAAGGTAGCGGCAGCTTTATCGGCTCTGGGAGCCAGATTGCCCGGATCGGGCTTGTAATTTTCTGTAGTGTAGTTTGAAACAATGTTGATCTTAAAACTTTTGCGACTCTTGTTTAATCGGCTGTTTAACTGATTATATTTATCTGAATTTCTGCATTTCATTCCTCAATAATTCATGCGCCGATCCATACACTAGGGTGATATCTTTTCAAGTATTTTCCATTGATCGCCTTTGGTAATACGGCACCCTCTAGTGTCTCAAGTATATATGCATTTCATCAACGAAGTGAAATCAAAGTGGTGGGCTGGAGATTAGGAAAGGATAGGCTCTGCTTTAGGCTTCTAGGAAGCGCCGACATGCCGATTTACCTTATAAGGTCCTTCCCATGTTGGCGACCATTTACCAAATCGATTGTCTTTAGAACCGATTGGCAATATCATTTTCCAAACTAAATCAGCTTCGTTAAATGACTTAGGGATAACTTTTTTGTTATATGCTCTCGCAACCCTTTTCTTATTCTTTTCTAGCCGATTTAATGTAACCAACCTTAGCTCCGCCAAATCATCCAAATTGCATAGCATCAACTCTTTGTATTCGTTGGTCGATAGATTATTTTGTCTTGCCACCCGTGTTGATTCAATATTTACCTCTACGGGTAACACGGCTTCCTGACCATATACCAACTGATATGGTGACAATTTAGTCGATCCGTGAAACGCTAGCCGATAAGCCCATAGAGACTCCAATAATGTAGTGTGCCAAGTTCGAGGCCTTTCATCGATTTTTCTTTTAATCAGCTTGATTAGAGTTTTGTTGTATGACTTGGCTTGCCCATTAGCCTGAGCATAATATGGTGATGAATTAAGTAATTTAATGTCCAGACTTTCTGCAAAGCCTTTAAACTCATTAGACATGAACACCGTTCCTTGATCGGTTGTAATAGTTTGAGAAATGCCGAATCGATGGATAATGTGTTCATTAACAAAGCCGATAGCTTCTATGCTGGTGACTTTTTTAAGCGGAACGGCTTCTACCCATTTCGAGAAATAGTCTGTGGCTGCAAGGATGAACTTATGGCCTTTGCTTGATGCTGGGAATATTTGACCGATTACATCTATCCCCCATCCTCTGAACGGCCATGGTTTAATAATCGGATGTAAAGCCGATGCTGGTGCAAGTTGCACACTACCAAACTTTTGACAACTTTGGCACCCCTTGTAATACTTGAAACAATCTTCTAACATTGTCGGCAAAAAATACCCAGTTCGTCTTAGGATCCACTTCATTTTGTAAGCCGATTGATGCGCACCGCAGATTCCTTCGTGAACTTCACCCATTGCTACTTTTGCTTCTTCATTGCCTAAACACCTCAAAAGCAATCCTTCCATTGTCCGATAATATAGTTCCCCTTCCAGTACAACATACTTCAATGCTTGTTGTCGAATTTTGCGTGCAGCAGTTCTGGATGGGTCCATGAGGTAAGCTTTTATTTCTGTTCTCCAATCGGCATTATCGATACATAACACTACTTTGTTAATTAAGTCAAATGGTTCGTATCAGCTGTGCTCGCTATATCCTGATGCTACTTGAGCCAACGAGTTCACTTTGCCATTCATTTCCCTGGGCACATGACTGATACAGAACGTTGTAAACGTGCTGATGATACCAAGGCAACGCTCTAAGTATTGTAACAGCACCTCATCGTTGCATTTAAATTCTCCTTTAATTTGCTGTACCACCAGTAATGAGTCACCATATGCTTCCACGTTACCCACTCCGATACTTTCTAACAATTGGAGCCCTTTGAGCAACGCTTCATACTCGGCCTGGTTATTAGAGAATCGGCTTTTAAGCCGATACGCGAACTCGATGTTATGCTCTTTTGGCGAAATTAGCACTACGCCTATTCCACTCCCTTCTTGACAAACTGACCCATCAAAATACAGCTGCCATGGAGCTACATCAACCATTCCTGCCATGGTGTCATGTCCCGTTATGAAATCGGCTATTGGTTGTCCTTTAATGGCTTTAGCCGATTCATACTGTAGATCGAACTCGGTCAGAGCGTAAGCCTATTTCCTAAGTCGTCCTCTCAGAATAGGCGCGGATAGCATATATTTGACGATATCAGTTCTACATATTATTATGCAGGTCGACACCAATATGTAATGTCTTAGTTTTGTACAGGCAAAGTATAATGATAAGCACAATTTTTCTACCGGAGGGTACCTGGTTTCAGCTTCCAAGAGTCGTCGGCTTAAATAAAATATCGCTCACTCCTTGCCATCAATCTCCTGGGCCAAAACCGCCCAAATCGTCTCGTTTTCGGCCGACACGTATAGTTTGAATGGGACTCCTTTCCTTGGTGCTGCCAAGACAGGTGGCGAGGCTAAGTACTGTTTTATGTCGTCGAAAGCCTTTTGCTGGTCGGCTTCCCACACGAAATCCTAATGATCCTTTAACTTCAATAATGGTGCAAAAGCTTGAATCCTCCCAGACAGATTTGAAATGAATCGTCTTAAGTAATTTATCTTGCCGATCAGCTTCTGTAACTCATTTTTACATGTCCGTGGTTTCGTATTGGCTATAGCTTTGACTCTTATTTGGTTAACTTCAATCCCCCTCTGGTGAACCATGAACCCGAGGAATTAGCCAGCCGATACGCCAAACGCACACTTCAAAGGGTTCATCTTTAATCCGTGAGCCCTTGTGTTTTGAAATACCCTTTCTAAATCGGCCAGATGCTGTCAATCTTCTTTAGATTTTACTACCACATCGTCAATATAAATTTCAACAATATAGCCGATTAGATCATGAAAAATCAAATTCATTGCTCGCTGATAAGTGGCGCCTGCATTTTTCAAGCCGAATATCATTACCGTCCATTCATACAACCCTAGAGCACCAGGGCATCTGAAGGCAGTCTTAGGGACATCGGCTTCGGCCATGAATATCTGGTTATATCCAGCATTCCCATCGAGAAAACTCATAATCTTGTTACCTGACGTAACATCAATGAGCATATCAGCCATGGGCATCGGGTATTCATCTTTCGGCGTAGCTTTATTTAAATCCCTAAAATTGACACATACCCGAAGTTTACCGTTCTTCTTCATGACAGGGACGATGTTGGACACCCACTCGGCATATCGGCAAGGCCTTATAAATTTGGCCTCCAGCAACCTCTCAATTTCCTCTTTTATCACATCATACAACTCTGGATTAAAACGTCGAGGAGGTTGTTTATATGGCCGATATCCCGGCTTAAAAGGTAGCCGATGTTCTACTAATTGTCGGCTTAATCCAGGCATCTCGTAATATTCCCAAGCAAAACAATCTCTATAATTCCTAAGTATCTCGACCAACCTGCTCTTGTACTCTAAATCTAACTTTGCACTTACAAAAGTTGGTCTTTTCCTGTCGCCTTCTCTTATATCGACCTCCTCGAGCATATCGGCAGAAGTGAAGCCTTGACCCAATTTTTCATTTTGAAAGTCTTCGATTGCTTCGCAAGAGTTTATCGCCTGCCGATAGCTCCTCGTTTTGTCTTGCAGCATCTAAATCATTTCTGACTCCATCTTCTCAAGACTTCGTTTGACCGATCAAATGTGCCTGGCTTAACACTGATCGACATCAATCCTGACTTACCAATGCATATGAAGTCGCAATCATCCAATGTCTCACCTGATATGCACTCGGCTTCTTCATGCGGCCAATTCGCATCAGAACTGGCCATAGCGATATGAGCCGATGTATCAGCTGGAACAACCTCAACTTGATCCTCGTTCCATTGTACAAGAAGCTGGTGCATGGTCGACGGTATGCAGCAATTGGCATGTATCCAATCCCTTCCGAGGAGCACACTGTAACTTCCTTTGGCTTCAATTACAAAAAATGCAGTCGGCAAAGTTTTGCTGCTGATGGTTAGCTCCGTTACCATTACTCCTCTTGCTTCGGTAGGGTCACCTGTGAAATCATTCAATACCATGTTTGTTTTGATCAGTTCTTCATCGGTTTTGCCTAACTTTTTGCATGTAGTGAGTGACATCAAGTTCACAGTAGCCCCTCCATCTACAAGCATCCTGGATATCGGCTTTCCGTTGATGAAGCCTTTTAAGTACAACGGCTTTAGGTGCCGATGAGGATCTTGTGGTTTCTCGAACACCACGTCTTGTGCACCCAGGCACAGTTGAGCGAACGCATTTTTAGCCGATTCAGATTTGATTCTGAATTCGGCTGGTAGAGTGAATACCATGTTGATATCCATGGGAGGAGTGTCATTTTGAATCATTAGCGACAGCAAATCATCTGAGGAATCTGACTCGCTATCGGCTTGTTCTTTTCTCCTCCATTCCTTTTTAACAGGTTTCATCGACCGTAATTCATTGAATGTTTCATCTCTCCGCTTTTCTTCTTCGGCCCCCCTTATCTCTTGCGTTCTTAGGCGCTGAAGCCGTCTTCGTTGCGATCGGCTAAGTCCCATCGGGCACCATCTAGGCTTGGGTTCAACGGGCTTGCGGATTTTACCAACCAAGTTCTCTGTAGGCTCTTCTTTCTTATCTTGATTTGGTGCACCTAGCCTCTCCTTTATTGGCTTTTTTTGCCCTGATTCATTCTGATCTGGTACTGGCCTGAATAGACGTTCTTTCACCGGTTGTCTTGGCCAATTTCTTTGCGGGTAGTGCTCCATGAGGTATGACCATGAAGACGGTAATGCCACACCCCTTTCCCAACAGAATTGCCAAAAAGGACATCTCTGATGAGCCCTTTCTGCATTGTCTGGCCGATACAAATTATTTGGCCGAAACACACTATTTGGCTGATATTGTTCGTCTGGTCGGTGAGACTGCTGCTTCTGCCAATGGCTTATCCTCTCATATTTCTCAAGCAACTGCAAGAAAGTTGGCTTAGGCTTGAATGCTGTTCTTCGAGGCGGAGACCTTTCGGCTTTGTACCATCGCCCTACTTGCAGTTCCCCTTTTGGCTTAACTGTCTTTGAATTCTTCCCATCTTGATCGGCCTCGATTTGAACTGAGCCGATCGTTATCTTCAATGTTTTTCCTTTTGAACTAGATTCTATGTCGACTTGCCGCGTTGCTCTGGGTCTCTTGTCGACAATCTGTTTTCCTTTGCTGGAGCATTGAACCATGTTAATTGGGAAGTGATTGACATCGACTTCCATGGCCGGCACTTCTGCAAACTTGAGCCGACCATCTTTAATGGCTGCTGTATCTGCTGCCGAAAGATATTACAGTCATTAGTGTTATGGGAAAAAGAATAATGCCACTTACAGTATCGTCGTTTTTTCATCTCGTTGGCCGATGGTATGGTATGTCCCTCTGGCAATCGTATCAATTTCTCTTGTAATAGCATGTCGAATATATGGTCACACTTGGATACGTCAAAAGCGTACTTGACCTCTGCCTTACTCTTTGTCGGCTTAAGCCATGAACAGACAAGTGGTGTCTTGGAATCTTTTACCCATTCGGCTATATTTACATCTGCCTCATCCTTAGAAGTTTCACTTGAACTATAGTCGACCATATTTACCTTGGCTTTATCCTTATTATTACCATTTAGCCTAATCTTATCCTTGAATTCTTTACTTAGATATCGGCTCTCCTGTGCCGATACACGATGAAGCAGATGACTCAAGTCGGTAAACTCTTGCCCAGCAAGTTTTTCTTTGAGTGGGGGAATCAGCCCTTGAAACGCTAAATCAGCCAATTGATTACCAGGTAATACTACACTGAAACAGCGATTTCGCACTTCCCTAAATCTTCTAATATAATCAGAAGCCGATTCTCCAAACTTCTGCCGGACAGCACTTAGGTCTGAGATCCTTAGTTCTAAACTACCAGAGAAAAAGTATTCGTGGAATCGGCTCTCCAGATCGTTCCAAAGATGTACCGAATTTGGGGTCAGATTCGTGAACCAAGTAAAAGCAGTTCTTGATAGTGATAAAGGAAAGAGTCTAATTTTCAATCCATCGGACCGAGCTGCTTCACCGCACTAGGCGATGAACCGTCCGACATGCTCTAAGGTAGTGACCGAATCATCCCTTGAAAATTTCACAAAATTGGGAATCCTATAATTATGAGGATATGGCATGCGGTCAATATAATCTGGATACGGCTTTCTATAGCCGATCGTCTTTCCCTTGGGCTGTAATCCGAACTGATCCCTTAAAACTATGGAAATCTGATCAGCCCAACTAATGTTGTTGGACGGTGCGGGAGAAGGGTTAGGCCAATCGTGATGTATGGCATCCTGCCCCCCGAGGGTAAACTCGGTCGGTCGGCTTGTCCTGCTTGATGGATACTGGCGTTGCCATGGTTCATACCCATCGGTTCTGGCAGCCGAGACCTCGGGCAATGGACCAAAGGGTTCTGCATACGAGACCACCCTATACGGAGCCGAATTCCTAACTTGGACTAGTACCCGGGGTTTGTATCCTCTATCTGTCTCAATCGGCTGAGAAGCCGACTGGACGTAGGTCGTACCTGATGCTTGTGGGGTATTTGTATCTAATTTTGCAGCGTCGGTATATGCATGATAATGAGTGACTGGGCTTGGGCGAGGATTTGTTGGTGCCAACACGGTGGGTTGGGTCGGCATTAGTGAGGGTACAGGTGCCGACGCTTTGATCGTGTTGGCATTTGGTGCCACAGAATATACGGGATACGTTGGGAGTGGCTGTAACGGATCCAGCAATCCTCTAGATATTGCCAACTTCTGTGCAATTATTTTTACGCTATTTTCTATCATCGGCTTTAAGGTCGTGACCAAAGCCGATGATTGATTGATTAATGCATGATGCACAGATTGCTCAATCATAACGGACAATTCGGCTTGAGCCGGGAGATATCGGCTTACCGAATTTGACGCAGCGTCAGCTTCGCCAAAGGGGTTCAACGTTGGAAACGCCATCTTCTGCGTGACCCCTCGTCGGGTTTTCTGATAGATCAACTCCTCCAAGGCAGCTTTCCGATCTTCGATTTCCTTGCGCTGCTCTGGAGTTAAATTGTCCAAAGTATGGACGATTATGGTGTCAGCGTTTACATCGGCTGGTGCTGTGGTCTTGCCTGCAGTCATCTTTTCGATCTGAGTCCCACCGGGCGTGCCAAAAATGTGTTGACACCAAAAACGTGATGTAGTGTTTCTGACGTTCAACACACTGGACGAACACCGGGTTCAAGTGCGAGGCGTGCCACTCGATTTGACCCTGCAATCGATAAGGAAAGAATTGTGAAATTCAATCTAAGCTGATCCTTAGAGATGAATCGGCTAAAGTAAGATCATCCAAAAAGCCGATCAGAATGGTAAACAGATTAACCGATTAAGGCTAATTAGAAAGGTAAAGGTAGATTGACTCTGAAAAGGCGATGCGCAACAAGACAGAATAAATCAAACCTGAAGAAATCGATGATGACCAAACAATCGGCGATACGCAACTTTATTTGATCAATATCGACTTACAAAAGAGAATTACAATGCTAAGAAGGCTAAAAACTACAAGAAACTAAAAACTTGGCAGATGCGATTTGTTGTGCATGTGTCCTCTCAAGCAGTCCTGGTGCGCCTTATATACCCGTTAGCCGATCCGAGTCCTGTTCTGTCACGGTGATATAATCCGAATCGGCTATAGTTTCCTAATTGGACTCCTATTTCCAAATACTAGCCATATGTTATCCAAACTTTCCAAAGATACTCCGTGTGCTATCCAAACTCGTGCGATTCCACCGATCTTTTCTCGTGATTTCCAAAATCTGGTGCAAACACGGTGTCAATATTGAAAGCCCATAGAATGATCCAATGCAGGAATGGCAAATAGTTTCTTGAGTAAAGTTAGTTCCAAAGAGAGAAAAATCACCATCATCCGGGCAAGAACACTTGGAGAAATCTTCTTAAGTTCAAGAACATTAATTTTATTTAGCGAGAGAACTTCAAAGAAATTACCTGGTTTTGGACAAGGGCATTATTTTGACTAGCTTTGCCCAGCAGCCAAGCAGAAATTGTCCTTATTCTTTCATCTGAGTAGTTAAGTTCTTGAATCACCGAAAAAGGCCGCCAAGTTTGTCAAGGTCTGAAAATGTATGCAAGGAAATCATGTGGCCACTGGTGTAATAAACTATAAAATACAGAATAATCCTTTTTTTCAATAAACACCGCAGAATACTGCCGACTTTCCATGAAAGGAAAATGGAGAGTTCAAAGTGTGGTTTTAATTTCTGGGATGGGTAAGCATGCAATAGGTACATGGAGCAACTTAATAAGCATAGAATGCAAAAGGAAATAGCTAAAAGCCTAAAACATTTTTAGATCAGAAGGACATAAAAAACCTGATGTCCCAGTTCCATTCAAGAAACTTGGTAGGAGTATCATTGTAGCAACAAAAACCACCAAAACAACATTTCAGACCATATATCACTTAAAGAAAAGAGCAGACCCAACCACAACCATAATCACCAACCACAGAGCACAACGATTACATCTTATCACCACCAGGTACTCAACAAAACTAGAGCGAAAAAAACCTCAATTCTACATCACACTGCCATCGCCCTGAGCTTCCTTCACTAAGTGGTTTCCCTGTGAGAAGATGTCCCAGACTTCAAAGAAAACGGCACCCGAAGCTTTAACTCCAACTCATTGCAAAACTGGTCCATCCTGACCCTCATGTCCTCCTTGTACAACGGCCTCCAGTGTTTCAAAGCAATGAGCATTTTCCTCCATACTGTTTTGACACTTATCCAACACTGACAACGAAAAATCATGTCATTCCTAGTAATCCAAATACTCCATAGTGCAGTAGCACAAATTGTGTTTAAAGCAGCATTCTTATTATTACTAAGCCAGAAATGAGCAACAGATTCATAATTGTAACCAATGGACAGATTGAAGGAATTACCAATCAAATTCCAAATATTTCTAGCAACAACACACTCAAAGAAAAGATGGACAACAGATTCTGAATCATCACAAAAGGGGGATTTGAATTCCCTGCCCCTCAATTGGATGGCAAATTTTTTCCTGCCCCTTAATTCACTGCCGCTTAATTATTTGCCACCGTTGCATCCAATTGATTTATAATCTGCCATTTTGCTTATTTTCTCTGCATTTGCAATCCTGTCGGACCATTTTGCCCCTACTTACTGTTTGTTAAAAAAAATAGTCGGCCATATCATGAAAGTGGTGCAATTCAACAGTAACATAAAAAATATTTGCAGCAATAGCATTAGGAACCATGCTGGTATTTTGTTATTACCATGCACATGGATTAATATAATGTGCGAAGAGACAAGGAATCCAACTAAACACACAGTAAGCAGGGGCAAAATGGTCCGACGGGATTGCAAATGCAGAGAAAATGAGCAAAATGGCATATTATAAATCAATTGGATGCAATGGTGGCAAATAATTATGCGGCAGTGAATTGAGGGGCAGGGGAAAATCGGCCATCCAATTGAGGGGCAGGGAATTCAAAATCCCTCACAAAAGCTATAGCAAGAACCTTTATCCATACCTCTTTTTACCAAGTTATCTTTAGTCATGACTTTGTTATAAGAAATAAGCCAAAGAAAGAACTGAAGTTTAGGGGGAACAAATAGACTCCAAACTGCTGGAATGAACATCGGAAACACACCTCTAAAAGTAAGAATCACATACAGAGATTTAACTGAGTAGATACCGTTACTGTTGTATTGCCAAACCAGAGCATCATCCTCATCAGTGAGCCTAATGGTATTGGCTACTTCCACCAGCTCAAACCATCTGATTAACAAGGTATCAGAGAACGTTCTCCTAAACGTGTATTTAACATTAGAGCCATCCCAAATCTCAAAGAATCAGAGAGCCTTTTTCATTTACTAGCATATAAAGATCCTGCATTGCACAACCCAAACAAGAATTGCCAAACCAAATATCCTCCCAAAACCTAACCTTAGAGCCATTCCCAATATACCATTTGTACCCAAATTTGGTAGCCTGCATAGCCCAAATGACCCCTTTCCAAAAAAACTGAAGCATTGTTAGGAACCGAAAGGAAGATGTTGGGACTCTCAGTTTGATATTTAAATTTGATCAAATCAATCCACAGCTTATTCTCATCCTTACAGAATCTTCTAATCCAAAAAGCAAGAAGGCACATGTTTAAATCTCTAATATTAGGAATGCCAAGACCACCATAATCTTTCTCCAAACAAACCAGATGCCAGTTAGCAAGATGCAGCTTATTATGACCCTCATAGTCATCCCAAAGGCAATTGGCCATGCGAGAATTAATGAGATCCAAGGCCCACTTTGGAAATTTAAAAAAGGAAAGAAAATAAATAGGAATACTAGCTAAACAAGATTTGATAAGCACCAAACGACCACTATAGGACAAAAGCTTGCCTCTCCAACCTGCAATTCTTTTCAGCATTTTGTCAACAAGAGGTTGAAAACCCTCTCTCTTAATTTTGTCATGATGGAGAGGGATACCAAGGTATTTAATGGGGAAAGAACCTACCTTACAACAAAAAATACCAGCGAACTTATCCAATTCATTCTTGTCACAGCCAATAGGAATCAGTTCACTTTTATGAAAATTAATCCTCATCCCCGACATTTGCTCAAAACAAATAATGATCCATTAAGATGCAAAGCAAAAACCTCACAGTTCTTCAAGAATAGAATAGTATCGCCAGCATACTGCAGATTCAAAATACCCCCAGGACAGAAATCCTCACACAACCCTTCAATCACCCCATTGACAGTAGCTTTATGAAGAATTCTAGAAAAAACATCAACTACCAAGTTGAAAAGAATAGGGGATAAAGGATCGCATTGCCTCAAACCTTTACCAGTTTGGAAGAAATTACTTTCAACATTATTGATTTTCACCCCCACATAGCCTTTATTCAAAATAGAATGAATCCATGTCTGCCATTTAGCCCCAAAAACCCTTTTATCTAAGATATCAAGAAAAAAACTCTAATTAACCATATCATAAGCTTTCTCATAGTCCAGCTTAAGGACCAGCCCTCTTTTTTTCCCCGATGAATCTTATGAATCACCTCATGAGCAGTAACCACACTCTCCAAGATATATCTATAAAAGCAGTCTGATTATGCAAAATAATCCGATTACAGATAGAGCCAATCCTATTAGTTAGAACTTTGGTAATAATTTTGTAACTACAATTCAAAAGGCTAATAGGTCTAAACTGTTTAATACTTCTAGCATTGTTCTCTTTTGGGACAAGGGAAATCATAGCAAAATTAAGCAGAGAAATATCCAACTCACACTTATCCAAACTTTTAAACAAGGCCAGCAAATCTTCTTTAACAACGTCCCAGATTTTTTGATAAAACAAAAAAGGAATACCATCAGGGCCAGGAGCCCCATCTGAATAAGAATCAAAAACAGCTTTTTTGACCTCCTCTTCAGTAAAAGGAGATTCTAACTTCCTATTTTCCTCGATATCAATCTTCTCATCCTCACTAAAAAAATTATCACCAAAATTAATGTTAGGTTTAGCTTCAAACCCAAACAATGATTTGTAGTAATCACAAGCAATATTGAGCATTTTATCAGTATCGTGAACCGGCCCATTAGGGCCATCAAGAATAGTAATAAAATTTTTCCTTCTCCTTTGATTAGCAACTGCTTGGAAGTATCTAGTATTCCTATCACCTTCTTTCACATGTTTTTCCCTAGCCCGCTGTCTCGCTTTAGTTTCTTCAACCTCCCAAATTTTCCCCAACTCTTGCTTGATAGAAAACAACCTAAGTTCCTCTTCGGTAGTAAGGGAACGAGATTCTGAAAGAATGTCAATAGCATCAAATTCATTCAACAACTCAGTTTTCCTTCTTCTGATTTCAGAATAAACATTTAAGCTCCACCCTTTTGTAACTTTCCTGAAGTTACGAACTTTACTTTGCCAATTTTCAATAGCATTTTTTTTCTAGGAATATTCCAGGCTTTATTCACGATATATATAAAATCCTCATGGAGAAGCCACCATTTTTTAAATTTATAACTAGACTTAACGTGACACCCATTTTCCTTAGAATCCCATAAGATGGGAGTATGATCACTACCGATACGAGCGAGAGATGAGACAATAGCAAACAGGAACTTTTTCTCAAATGAAGTACTACAAAAAACCCTGTCAATCACTGACATAACTAAATTGTCTTGATTATTAGCCTAGGTAAAGTGTCTCCTAGTCAAGTGCAGTTCCATAAGCCCCCATAAGTCAATCCAGTCTTTGAATTTATCACACCACTTGCGATCGACTTTACCGTTATTCTTATCTGTTTGATATCTAACCAAATTAAAGTCTCCCCCTAAAAGAATTGGGGTATGATTATCATCTACCAAAATTTCGTGAAGCTCAGAAAGAAAATCCTGTTTCCCCTCCACATACAGCGACCCATATACAGTAACAAGCCTCCACACAAAACCATCCTTCTTACTCTTTACTAAACATTGAATCAAAAAATTCTTCACTCTAGTATGAAGGATTTCCAACACATCAGAGTTCATACCAACCAAGATACCACCTGCAGTGGATTTGGATGGAAGCCAATGCCACTCAAAATTCTTTGAACCACTAATAGTATTAAGAAAGGAAACACTAAAATTTTCCCTCTTTGTTTCTTGAAAACCAACAAAATCTACATTATTATTTCTAATAATATCCATCAAACACTACATTTTCCCAGGCTGTCCTAAGCCTCTAATATTCCAAAAAATACCTTTCATTATTTTTTCTTCTTCCCGGGGTGCTTGTCCCGTTTAATCTTACCAACAGTTATCCAACCTTCCGACTCTGAACATTCATCACAAACCTCCTTCAGAGGATCGAGTGAAGAATTGTGACAACTGCCATTCAAAATACAGTCTTTAATAACATCACTTGAAGACATACAATTACTACCAGAGCCATCTCCCACAGAGATTTTATCATCAAACTTAACAATTCGCATAGCATCCATTTCTTTGCAAATAGCAATATTATCAGTTATTTTCAATTCTGAACCACCCAACACAACACCAACTTTATTTGTTAAAGAATTTAACTCATGAAATGTAAAGGAATCAAAAGAACTTTTACCTGTTAAACCTTTAGGCTTGGGGCAGCCCTCCAGATTTCTCTGTTGCTGCAACTCCTGAGCTTTTTTGCAGGATAGACTTACCCTGATCCTCCAGCCTTTTGCTTCTCCTTTTGCTCGGCACAGGACCCCATTTCATTTGTCTTTTGTTGAACATTCTGCCTTGAAGTTTAGACACTTTATCACCATGCTGATTAGCCTCTGCAGTCACTACACCATCCTCCTCCATATTGTCATTCAGCTTGTTATAGTCTTGATTACTAATGAACAAATGCTAATCAACAAGGGATTCTTCACTCGGCATCTCACAGTGATCTACACCCGTATCTTCCACTGGAACTTGAGATCCAGAATGACTCCTGTAGGATCGAAAGATACTAATCTAGCAATCAGAGGGGGGGTGAATGGTTGCGCGGAAGCCAAATTCCAATTTTGATCTTTTAAAAATTCACACCAGAAACAAACTCAAAATACTTGATTAGATTTGTAATGCACTCAACAAAACCTTAAAACACAGACCAAAACTTATGTGAGCGCGGACCTAACTTTTGCTAAAGCCTATGTATGCGGACCTAACTTTTTGCTAAGGTATGTGTATGCGGACCTAACTTTTGCTAAGGTATGTGTATGCCGGACCTAACTTTTTCTACGAACGTGTATGCCGGACCTAACTTTTACAGCATGACACGCAATCACTAAAAATGAAATTCCCGACGATCTAACTGTTGGATTGATGTGAAATTTTAACTGTAGAAACTAGACTTCATTCCGAAGCTAACCCAAAAAGAATCAACTCAATCGGACTTATAGATCTAAAGTTATATCCCTCGCAAAACAGCTGAAACAAATCCCGATCTAATAACGACGGACCAAATGAGACCAAAGACGGACCAAACTTAAAAACAAGATTACCAGAGATCCAACCGTTAGATTAACATGAAATTTTAACTGTAGAAACTAGATTCAATTATGAATCTAACCCAACAAAAATCAACTCGATTGGATCTACGAATCAAAAGATATTACCTTCGCAAGATGACTGAAACAGATGATGACGGAAATTGATTGCAAAAGCTGTAGACGGACCAAACTCCAGATGAAACGCCCACTACGCCGGACCGAACTTTCTCTGAAACGCCAACTATGACGGACCTAACTTTCAAGGAAGCTTCAACTACGCCGGACCGATCTTAGAACAGAGTCTTCTCTCACAATGAACAGCCGCCGGACATGAAGTAAAACTTTCGGAAGATTGATTTTATTTCATTGTCTAAAGTACTCCAACACAAGAGTACAAACCCTAAAACCCAAAACGCTCAATCATAAGCAGGGACACCTCCACCTATTTATCAGAGCAAGAACAGAGAGGTTGAATACAACTCCACTTCCAACATGGAAAGAGTTCATATTCATCTCAATCGCCTAACATGACCAAAAACAAATCAGAGATTTTAATACAACTCCACTTCCATCACGGAAAGAGTTCAGTATTTATCTCAACTTGGCCTAACAAGGCGAAACAAGAATCTTGCACGCATAATCAGCCCTCCTGCTGTTCATACGTGACTAACCAGCCTTCACGTGCATGTTCTCTAGCCCAACATCCCGCATGACATCCTTGACCACCAAGACCTTGATTCCTCCACGAACCTAGTCTCGAACCTCGGTTCCTCCATGAACCTAGTTCGGTCCCGTCATCGACCACGTTAAGCCCTCGAGCAACACCGCACATGAATTAACAAAACGAGTCCGAACACAAGTCCACGACTTGACTCAAGGTTAATCCATGCAACCACTCACACGAGTGTATTGCATCAAGCAAAACCATTATGCTATCACCAAAGATAATAAACATATCAACATAGCACATGCACAAGCACCACACATGCTATAACCAAAAACCACTTAGCAATGCCAATTTCACCAATCAGCCAATTTTTCATCACATGATTTCACAATCTCCCCCTTGATGAAAACATTGGCAACACCATTTGGAAACGAACATTGGCATTCACCTTACAATAGCAACACCATTTTTAAAAGAAGTAAAGTGACCAAAAGAAGAACAAAAATCTCCCCCTATCTAAAAAGAAATCTCCCCCTATGAAAAAGAAAGACTCCCCCTAACAGAAAGAAGAAATGTGTGTGTGAATGTGCAATGTGTGACCAAAAATTTCTCCTTTTGATTCCAAAATTTCTCCCCCTTTGACAATGGATTCATCAAGAATGCAAAAAGAGAGCAAAAGAGAAACTTTTCCCTTTTTATGTTTGTTTTTTATGTACTGAGCATTATGAATCATGCACAAATGGAACAGCTTGATTACCAAGTCATACTATCAAAAGTACTTGCACCCTCAAATCTACGCATAAACAATGTAGAGTAAGCATAACTATAATCAAGTATTATTAATGATTTTTTGCATGGCATGATCTCCCTTTCTCAACAATCTAAAAACCTGAAAACATTGAATTTTTGTGCACTTTATTTTGTGCTTTGAAAAACAAATGATTCAATACTTTGATTGCAACAATAACAATTGCAAGGAATTACATGCACCATCACCTTACTTCTCAACCATGCCAAGCAATCACAAGCTTAAGGTTTCATGGTTTCGGTCATACACAACCTCTTCCAAGTTCATATCAAAGTGCAATGATAAGCGGTCTCAGTAAAGAAGAAGTGTGATAGTACATAACCTTGTTCTTGCATTTATCAACAATCACTCTTTTAGCTTTAGCACTTAACTTTCATATTTAGCACTTTTGAACAGATTAAGATAGTCAAGAAGGTTCAACCATGACAAGATTTAATTCAAGTTGTCATTCCATTTAAATAGTCATGCCATAAACTACACCATATATGTATAAATAGAAAGTGGCAAAAGACCTTGTAGCATAAACATGGCTTCAAATGACATATGTGTATGAAATACAATGCTCAGTATTTTTACTGTTTTTTTTTATTTTTGTTTTTCATTTAAGAAACACACTAAAGAAAGGGTATGTTACAAAATATTACAAAAACTTCAAAAACTCCCCCTCAAAAATAGCCCATTGGATGAACCAACCCAAGTTCTCCCCGAATAAAAGCAAAACGAGAGGAAGATAAAGGTTTTGTGAAAATGTCTGCCAATTGATGTTCAGTATCCACATGATGAAGCACAATATTCCCTTTTTCTACATGATCTCTAAGAAAGTGAAATCTGATCTCAATATGTTTTGTTCTAGAATGTTGCACAGGGTTCTTAGCAATGCATATTGCACTAGTGTTATCACATAAAAGAGGAACACTATCCAAATTAACCCCATAATCTTTAAGTGTAGCTACTATCCAAAGAATTTGAGAACAACAACTAGCAGCAGCCCACATATTGATTCAGCAGCTTGATTGTGCAATGAAGATTGTTTTCTAGATGACCATGCAATAAGTGAATTACCCAAGAAAAGACATGAGCCAGATGTGCTTTTTCTATCAATTCTACAACCTCCAAAATCAGCATCAGAGAATGCTCTTAAACTAATGCATGAGAAAGCAGAAAGCCATATGCCAAAATCTTGAGTACCATGGAGATACCTGAAGATCCGCTTGACAGCTTGTTGATGTGAAACACGTGGAGAAGCTTGAAAACGAGCACACAAGCACACAGCAAATTGAATATCCGGCCTTGATGCAGTGAGATATAGCAAAGAGCCTATCATGCTTCTATACTCCTTTTGATCAACAATCTCACCATCTTCATCCGGATCAAGTGTGCAAGTGCCTCCCATGGGTGTCATGATTTGCTTGCAGTTTTCCATCCCAAAGCGACGAAGTAAATCTTTGGTGTACTTACTTTGATGAACAAAAGTACCTTCCTTCGTTTGTTTAACTTGTAGTCCCAAAAGTAAGTTAACTCACCCATCATGCTCATCTCAAATTCCATTCTCATAGTTTCTGAAAACTTAGACACTAAAGCATGAGAGGAACCACCAAAGATAATATCATCAACATAAATCTGGACGAATAGTTGATCATTGCCTTGCTTGAGTAAAAAGAGAGTTTTGTCAACCTTTCCCATTGTGAACCCCTTTTCAAGTAAAAAGGTTTTAGCCTATCATACCATGCTCTAGGGGCTTGTTTTAATCCATACAAGGCTTTGGACAATTTGAACACATGATCGGAAATTTGGGATTTTCAAAACCGGAGGTTGCTTAACATATACTTCTTCATTAATATAGCCATTAAGAAAAGCACTTTTTACATCCATTTGATATAGTCTAAAACCTCTAGATGCAGCAAATGCTAAAAGAATTCTAATGGCTTCAATTCTGGCAACAGGAGCAAAGGTTTCATCAAAGTCTAAACCTTCAATTTGAGAAAATCCTTGAGCAACCAATCTAGCTTTATTCGACCACAACACCATCCTCACTTTGTTTATTTTTGAAAACCCATCTAGTTCCAATTATATTAAAATCGGAGGAGGTGGAACAAGCTTCCAAACTTTGTTACGCTCAAAATTCTCTAATTCCTCATGCATGGCATTGATCCAATATTCGTTAGTTAATGCATGAGATATATCTTTGGGTTCAAAAGAAGCAACAAAAGCAGAGTGAGTATGAGAATCAGAGGCAATAAACCTGGATCGGGTGACTCTCTCATTCAAATCTCCAATCATTTGTTCAGGTGGATGTCTTTTTGAATGTGCAAAGGAGTCAGAGCTTCGAAATTCCTTCTTCTTCTTCATTTTCAGCATGTACGAGAAGATGTTGTTGCTTGAGGATGCTCATTTGTAGGTGATGTAGTGGTAGGTTCTCGAAGAGGTACAATTGGTTGTGCAATAGGAATCAACACTTCATCCTCATCATCATTATCATCATCAACAAAAATACTCTCCCCCTGAACATATGTACCTGTTCCTGCATCAATTGGACTAGTGCCTGGACTAGCCTCATCGAAAGTGATTTCACAGGTTTCTACAATTTTGTTAGTCTCCAAAACAAGTGCACGATAACCACGTGTATGAGCAGGATATCCAAGAAAGATGCCATCAGTTGATCTAGCTTCAAATTTATCAAGATTTCCAGATTTCAAGACAAAACATTTGCATCCAAAAACTCTGAAATGAGATACACTAGGCCTATGACCAAAACGAAGCTCATAAGGAGTCTTGCCTAGCTTCGATCTCAAAAACACTCTGTTGGAAACATAGCATGCAGTTGAGATTGCTTCAGCCCAAAACTTCCTAGGAGTGTGATGTTCATCTAGCATAGTTCTAGCCATCTCAACCAAGGTTCTATTTTTCCTTTCAACTACACCATTCTGTTGAGGCACTCTAGGTGAAGAATATTGATGGTCAATTCCTTTTTCAACACAAAAGTGATCAAACGAAGAATTTTTAAATTCAGTTCCATTATCACTTCTGATAGCTCTAAGTGCTCCTGGGTGATCAACAGATAATCTAGTAACAAGACTTCTAAAGTGACTAAAAGCCTCATCTTTAGATACCATAAAATAAACCCAAGAGTATCTAGAATAATCATCAACAATGACCAGTACATACCATTTGCCTCCAAAGGATTGAACTCGAGAAGGTCCAACCGTGTCAAGATGTAGTAGCTGTCCTGGAGCGTTTGTCATCACCATGGTAAGAGGTAGATGTGAACCTGCAGTCATCTTACCATGTCTACAAGAAGAGCATACTAAATTGCTATCACCATTAAGCTTAGGCAAGCCACGAATGAGATCTAAGCCACTAACGCGAGTTAGATGATCAAAATCAACGTGACCAAGTCTTCGATGCCAAAAGAATAAATCTTTAGAAACATTGGCAACTAGACACCTATGCTTAGAAGACAGTGACACATCAAAATCAGCCTTAAAAACTCTTCCAAAGCGTGAAATCCTGAACACAAGGTCTCCTGAAGTATCTAAAACTTTGCATCCACTTTTCTTAAAGCATATTTCAAGATCTTCATCAATCATTTGTGAAACAGACAACAAGTTGTATTTCAGGTTTTCAACTAGAGCCACATCCTTGAACATAAACTTGTCATTTACCTTTACTGTACCTTTTGCCACAACAGAAGTAGAAGATGCATCTCCAAAAGTAACACTTTCAGCACGAGATGCACGAGTGAGGGAGGAGAACCAATTTTTATCACCGGACATGTGGCGTGAGCATCCGGAATCAACTAGCCAAATGTTCTCCTTCCTTGCGCCAAGCCTACATAAAAGCGAGAAGTGTCGAGGTCTCGATCTCAAGTTAGAAATAAAACATTTAGGAATCCAAGATCTTGAGACACATGACGGGTAGGCACAACACGAGTACATTTGTTCAAAAAAACAGATTTGCCATTTCTCGTGTTTCTTGCAACAAAAGGTGTTTGCATCACCCTAGGCACAAAATGAGGAGTGAGATGTGCCTTCCTAAATTAGACCTAGCCTTAGCCTTTTCTTTCTTTTCTTTGTTTGGCTAGCCTAAAGCAAAAATCTACTAAGTGTCCATCTCTACCACAATGAGTGCAAGTGTACTTAACATGATGTTTAGCTTTAGGAATGTATAACATTTGCATTCACCATAGTAGAAGATAACACACCAAAGCAGACTTGAAAACAGTTTTCTTAGGCTCATTAACAATTTCAATTTTCCATTTTCAAGTGTCTTCACAGCAGTTGGAGCATGTGATTTATGATGAGCATAAGAATCAAAACCTAAACCTTTGTGATGAGTCTTGACCCTTGGTGATCCGAATCATGTTTAGGTTTTTCTTTCCATAGTGAATCGTTCTAAAGATTTTTCCAAGTAATCAACCTTTCGAGCAAGAGTTAAGCAGTTATTACATGGAACATCCACTTTTCCTTTCTGCTTATGCGACAAGTTGAGCATGAGAGAACTTCATGAGTGAGCATAGCATCTGTCATTTGAGAAACCCTAGCATTTGCATCATGCAACTTCAATTCGATATAGCACATTTAGAACAATGAGTTGTATCATGCAAATCAACAGTTGAACACTAAGCGTTTTAACATGTTTCACATTTTCTTTCTTTTCAAGATTGACTTGTTCTAACAAAGAAACGTGTTCTTTCCTAAGCACAATAAGCTCATCAGTAGATTAAGTCACATGATTTGCAAGCATCATCATCAGGAATCAAAGATTTAAGTCTTGCAATTTCAGCATGCAAAGATTCCACAAGAATATCATGTTTCTTAATTTTCTTGTCGCGTTTGTTAAGTAATTTTCCAAGACGAGCAACAGCAATAGCTAAATCATCGTAAGAAGGATCTACCTCATTGAAGTCGCTGTCATGATCATCCTCGGTGAAGCTTCCATCACTTCTAGCCATGAGACATAATCCTGTCAAATCATGTTTGCTTGGAACCACTGTGTCATCCTCACTGCTCTCTGAATCCATATCACTTAAATTCACTTGTTCAAGAGCAGAAAGAACCCGATGAACAACCTTTTTGTTGATGAAGCTCTTTTTCTTTCTATCACTTGGTGAAAACTTCTTCTTTTCTTTTCTTCTGTCGTTGTCCTTCTCCTCCCTTGATGTTTTACCTGAAAGCTTAGGACAATTTGATCTAATGTGATTGAGATCACCACACTCATAGCATCTTGGAGGGCCACCACCAACTCTCTTTCTCATTCTCACATTCTACAAAGCTTTGTTAAACCGAGAAGAGAGTAGTGCCAAATCTTCTTCAGGAAACTCTTCGATCTGTTCATCAGTTAGTGAAGACAAAGAGGACAAAGCAAAGCTTGAAGAAGCATTATTCTGAGACATGCTAGATTGGGAGGTCGATGCAATTGATTTATGATCGCCTTCCTAGCAAGAACATCCAGCTCATGAGTTTTTAATTTAGAGAACAGAACATTCTAAAGTAAGTGTACTCATGACAATGGATTCTCTAATAGATGTAACTTTCATCTCCCAAATAGACATGTCTAATGCACCAAGCAATTGTCTAGCATTTGTAGCCTCATCAAAGAAAACTCCAACAGCACGTAAATTGCTAAGAATTTTATTGAAACGTGCAAAGAAATCATCTAGAGACTCACCAGGTTTCATCTCAAATCGCATGTATTCTTTCTTATAAATATCTTGCCTAACCTCTTTGACAGTGTTAGAACCTTCATGATAATCATAAAGAGATTTCCATACCTCATATGTAGACTTGAGATGAATCACACGATCAAAATCACTTCTTCCTAGTCCTTGGATGATCAAATTCCTTGCTTTGCTGTTTGCTTCAACTTTGTGCTCGATTGGTTTCATTAACTTGATCATTCTCAGGAACTTGATATGGCTTGTACACCTTCTCCCAGATTGCAAAGCCCTGAGCTTGGATGTACGCCTCCATCTTCGCTTTCCAAAATTGAAAATCAACACCATCGAAGACGCAAGGTTTTGTCGAATACCTATCCATCGCTACGGTTTCTAATCACGGTTAAGATTAATTAGAAAAACCTTGCTCGATACCACTTGTAGGATCGAAAGATACTAATCTAGCAATCGAGAGGGGGTGAATGGTTGCGGAAGCCAAATTCAATTTTGATCTTTTAAAATTCACACCGAAACAAACTCAAAATACTTGATTAGATTTGTAATGCACTCAACAAAACCTTAAAACACAGACCAAAACTTATGTGAGCGCGGACCTAACTTTTGCTAAAGCCTATGTATGCGGACCTAACTTTTGCTAAGGTATGTGTATGCGGACCTAACTTTTGCTAAGGTATGTGTATGCCGGACCTAACTTTTTCTAAGGTATGTGTATGCACCTAACTTTTTCTACAGAACGTGTATGCCGGACCTAACTTTTACAGCATGACACGCAATCACTAAAAATGAAATTCCCGACGATCTAACCGTTGGATTGATGTGAAATTTTAACTGTAGAAACTAGACTTCATTCCGAAGCTAACCCAAAAGAATCAACTCAATCGGACTTATAGATCTAAAGTTATATCCCTCGCAAAACAGCTGAAACAAATCCCGATCTAATAACGACGGACCAAATGAGACCAGTGACGGACCAAACTTAAAAACAAGATTACCAGAGATCCAACCGTTAGATTAACATGAAATTTTAACTGTAGAAACTAGATTCAATTATGAATCTAACCCAACAAAAATCAACTCGATTGGATCTACGAATCAAAAGATATTACCTTCGCAAGATGACTGAAACAGATGATGACGGAAATTGATTGCAAAAGCTGTGACGGACCAAACTCCAGATGAAACGCCCACTCGCGGACCGAACTTTCTCTGAAACGCCAACTATGACGGACCTAACTTTCAAGGAAGCTTCAACTACGCGGACCGATCTTAGAACAGAGTCTTCTCTCACAATGAGCAGCCGCCGGACATGAAGTAAAACTTTACGGAAGATTGATTTTTATTTCATTGTCTAAAGTACTCCAACACAAGAGTACAAACCCTAAAACCCAAAACGCTCAATCATAAGCAGGGACACCTCCACCTATTTATCTGAGCAAGAACAGAGAGGTTGAATACAACTCCACTTCCAACATGGAAAGAGTTCATATTCATCTCAATCTGGCCTAACATGACCAAAAACAAATACAGAGATTTTAATACAACTCCACTTCCATCACGGAAAGAGTTCGTATTTATCTCAACTTGGCCTAACAAGGCCGAAACAAGAATCTTGCACGCATAATCAGCCCTCCCGCTGTTCATACGTGACTAACCAACCTTCACGTGCATGTTCTCTAGCCCGAACGTCCCGCATGACATCCTTGACCACCAAGACCTTGATTCCTCCTCGAACCTAGTCTCGAACCTCGGTTCCTCCATGAACCTAGTTCGGTCCGTCATCGACCACGTTAAGCCCTCGAGCAACACCTGCACATGAATTAACAAAACGAGTCCGAACACAAGTCCACGACTTGACTCAAGGTTAATCCATGCAACCACTCACACGAGTGTATTGCATCAAGCAAAACCATTATGCTATCACCAGCATAATAAACATATCAACATAGCACATGCACAAGCACCACACATGCTATAACCAAAAACCACTTAGCAATGCCAATTTCACCAATCAGCCAATTTTTCATCACATGATTTCACAACTCCATTGCAGGTCAGCGAAATCTTCATCAAAATCAACCATTTCCAATTCTCTGAGCAACTTAAAACACTTCTCATCATCAACATCTTCACTTTGAAAAGCATTTTTGGCATTATCTTGAAAAAGCTGTAACCAAGACTTCTTCCCAAAACCACTGGATATCTCATTCAGATTCTTTTGACAATCAAAAAGACCTGGAGTACATCCATATAAATCAGCTACTTCCTTTCCCTTACCACCAGCCGAACCCTTCACATCTGCTTAGAACTAGGTAATAGTTGATTAGATGTGTTGCCCAGATCAGTATCCATATTAGCTTCTCCCTCCCCACTTTTTTCCTCTTCTTCACCCAAATCATCAAAATCATCATCATTATCATTATTATCATCATCTTGATCATTGTCATCAATAGAATCTAAGGCATCATGCTTTTCCACTTGGAGATTAATCATAAACAGGATTTTTTCAGCACCCATCATTCTTTGCTGAGGGAATTTTTGTGGGATCCCTGCAAGCAATCTGAATTCTCACCACTTCATAAAAACTCTTAAACATTCCAGTCCAATCAACATTTATAAGGATCCCAAAACAAGAGGCTATCTGCGTAAAAACTTTCCAGTTACACCATTTGGGGGGATACCCTTCACTTGAACCCAAACTTCATGCAGATCTTCAAAATTATCCAAATCACCCTTCCAGGCTTCATACACAGTCACACTAGGTTTGTTGAGGTTTAAACTAGGGAGCAAGGCTAAATCAGTCACCTTCTTATGAGAAGGAAAGCGAACTAGGAACCGAAACTTTTCCAGTTGTCTAACCTGCCATGGCCAATGCACATCAAAGATATCTGCCAAATTTTTCTCTAACTCAGATAAAGAGATCTCACCCTTATCAATAGTTATAATCCCGCAATTGTTAAAACGAAAAGCAGCACTTCTACTTGAGTCAGGCACTTCTAGATGAAAAAACCCTAACCCATTTGCAACACTCCCTAAATACTTAGCAGCTTGATGAGGCTGCCTACGCATAGGGCAGAAATCCACTTGATGCCCAGGTTCCTCACAAATGAAACAGAGTTTGGGATTTTTACAATTACCAACCAAATGACCCGGTTCCCCACAATTATAGCAAATGGTTTTAGCATATTGAGGCTCCATCTCTACTGACTCAATTTGAACATTTTCCCCCTGACTTGCTTGATTCATAAAGAGCTGGTTAGTAGGATTACCCGAATAGCCTTGTGCTTGCACACGCTGATTCTGGAGCTGCGGAGGACACACCGGAGCCGGAGACGAATGGAACCATTGGTTAGGAGCCCTAAAAAAATCTTCCACACTGACTTCGCGGGCCTCCAAACGGAGGAGGAGGGCGCCAACCACACCCATAGCCCCCTCTTACCCCCCATCTCCCCCATTGATTCCGACCATCTACCATCTTCACCACCGAAGCAAAGGAAGGGCTCCCTTTACCTTTCCCACAGAAATCCTTGGAAAAACTCAACGATCAGATATTAGAAGGTGGTTGGACTCGAGGAGAAGCAGGAAAACAATCAGAAACAGCAAATCTACCGGAGGATAGAAGGTCACGACGAATCCAGACGAGCGCCTTATGCGCCGCCCGAACCCTAGCGCGAGAAGAGGACTCACCAGGAACAATCCAGAGCTGACCAAAAAAATCCAAAACCTCCTCTTCACCATCCTTCTCTGCCACTGGCACTGGGTCCTCATCACACGACGGAGAAACTCTGGACCCCAGACCTGCGACTTCCCGAAACTGCCCTTCCCCCTCCACGGAAACGGTGGAAAATCCCGTCCATGGCTGCCCTCCAACCGAAATGCAACGCCCCAGACGGACTCCCGAAAACTTACCAGTTGCCGCCGAGAGGAGAGGTAGACACACCTCGGAGATTACTTGCTGAAGATCATCCCAAACCTCGCCGGCCAACGCCGACTTCGCCGAGTCGCCCGCTTGTTCATCGTCTCGACCAGAAGAGACCATAATTGTTTTTCCAGGTGGTATCAAATATCGCCTAAAACATTTGTGAAATATAAACCACATATTCTTCAATGGACAAAAGTCACAAAAGGATGTCAGTTTAAAAGAAAGTCACAAAAGGAGACTTCTGTTTTCAGTAATTACAATGCATACTTGTGTTGATTTGCCCAAGTCCAGGACCAACTATCCATCATTTATGTTCACAATAAAAAGAATCACCATATTTACCATTAGCATTGTCCATGGGCTCAACAAGAACTAAAAGCTCTGCGATGCATGTTGGCAATCCTCCGCTTTAATGGAGGTATTATTTAAGTCGACAATTGCAATCTTCATCAACTCAACATCGATGGTATCTTTAACATCTCCATCACCTCTGCAAGACAATTAGGCAATTGTTTAAGTGTATACATTCCATGACTTTGAATCTAGTAAAATTCACAGTAGTCACTATTTGTGCACAAACCACTTGCAAAGTCAAGTTATGCAGACCCTGGTGTTCAGTGCTTACCACTCATCAAGGTTTAATCTCAAGTTGGTGATATTAATTAGATATCTGCGAATTTTATGCCCCCAAAAGTTCTATTCAGGTCGTCGTTAACAATGGTGCTCTAATAGAATGATATTCTTTCACAATTTCTCAAAAAAAAAGGATGTTTTGTAGAGCACTCAACATTAAGAAGAAATTCAAGGGATTTTGGTTTTAGCATCTTTTGAGCATTCACGTCAAGGTTAACTTCTATGACGACTTGACCACCAAACTAGAAATACCAATCACGTGAAACCTAAATTCATGGAAAGCAAAATTGAGTTCTAGACTTTAACGGTCATACGGATATGAAGATAAGATAGCAATGCCTACATGTGCAAATGTGGCGGCGACTTTGTAGACACGAAATACAACAGAGGATAACAAAGTCTACAAAGTGGAAATTCTTTTGGACCAAATGATTTTCCCAGCTTTATTTACAAAAGCAGAATTCTTCCACCATTGTTTCTCACCTTAATCTCCATCCGCCACTTAAGCAACCCATCGGCCGCTTTTTCCCTCAACTTCTCCGGACCAGAGTTCCCTGCATCAGCAGTGATCGATAAGAACTTAGAAGTTAACAAAGCAGTAACCCAAAAAAAACAACTAAGCATAATGTGGTCATATCCCTAAATGTCCAGAACAAGTTAAATGTACCATCGAAATTAAGTACTATAGATGATAAAACAGCAAGTTTTCCAAATCAAAATTACGGACTCTAACCTATGAGCTAAAATTCAACCAAAATTAAACCGAATTAGAGCATGAAGAGAACTACCCAATTTCCCACGCCATTGGACAAATCATGACAACTAAAGTAAAATAGCACATATTTTATAGTTCAAACGTCATCAACTTTGAAATATGTTCCAGTTCAAATAACTACTATTGCTGGACCAAGTGAGGAATTTGTAACTCCCTATACCGATCGCCCATCATGCGGCATCTTTGTCGAGGAGGCGCCGCAAACGAACTCACGCGTCATCCTCCACCACCGACCCCCCGTCTCCGCCACCGCGCGCTTCCACCTCAGCGAGAATCTTCCCTTCGTCCTTCCCGGTCGGCCACTGCCTCGGCTCCCCTAGCGACAATCCGTTCCTCCCCTTCCCCTCCGCCGCGTCCACCAAGAGAATCGGGAAGAAGCATAGCTGCCAGTACGATCACGACGAGGCTTAGGAAGGTGGCAGTGGGGTTGCTTCGCCTTCGTCGCCATGGCACCCGGGAGATGAGTGGGGAGGAGAGATCGAAGTGAAGTGGAGACGGAGGGAGGGACCGGGTTTGAATTCTGTGGAGCTTTTCAGGTGGTTTTTGCATTTTATAGGTTGTGCTTGGAAATTTTCACTTTAGCGTATACAAGTATGTAATCTCTACTACTATAATGTAGCAGTTGGTGGCAACGATACGGCTTCCACGGGCCCCACCCCCGAACACAGCCCTAATCTCTCTCGTGTCGCCCCCAATCTCTCTCGCGCCGCCCCCACTCCCTAGCCCCAATCTCGTCGACACACAGTGGCCGACTGACTCCTTGCGTCTCTTTTCGCCGCCCCCACCCCCCGACCTCCCCTAGGGTTTCCCCATGGCGTCGGCGTCGCGCGCCCTCCTGCTCTCCAAGCTTGGTGGCAGCGCTCTCCACCCCCAGCCTCTCGTCTCCCTCCTCGCGACGCCCGCCCCCAAATCTCCTCGCCTTGGCCTCCTCGGCTCCTCGCCCGCCCTTGCCCAAATAATCTCCTGCACCGCCCACCATATCTCTACCCCAAATCTTCTCAATCTCCATAAAATCCCAACGTGCATAATCTTCGCCAGAGGAGGCGAGGGAGTCGAGGGCGCTCTGCGAGGATGGATTCCTGGCGTTCTTGAGTTCGTGGTCGCCCGGCGCAAGGAGGCCGACACGCTGCTGGCGGATATACCTCCTGCGCTCAAGTGCTGCATGGATCCAAATGGTTCGCTCATGGGCCAGCGATGGCCGACGTGTTCCCCATGGACCGCCGAGGTGAAGAACCCGTCGATCTGGCACGGGCGTGCGTGCTCATCCCGGAGGCTTGTGTTCGCCGTGGCGAGAGGGAGGACCGCCATCTGACGGAGGATTGTGGTCGGCTTCTCCTGGCGCCGATAGATGCCTCGCCTTGCACTCGCCCTTGGCCTCGAGGAAGAGATGGTGGTATATGTCTCTTCTTGCTTTCTGCTTGCATTATTGTTGCGTTTTTACTACGTTTTTCTTGCAAGTTCTTCAAGTGTTGTGTGTATCAAGTGCTGAAATGGTGGACCTTTGGGGATCGAGACGGATAATTGGGAGATGGCCAAGTGTAAAATTATGTAAATTGGCCTAATCTATAATTGGATTGTCACTAGGAGTTCTTGGTTGTCATTGAGGAATTGTAGATCGAGCATAGTAGCATGGCAACTAGGAGTTTGAACTTCGGTTTACAGACATGTTACTTTCGGTTTGTGCACTACAACATGCTACTTTCATTGAAATATATGCTCTTTGCACTTCAGTTTTTGTATTTTCAGATTAGCTTGAAAAGTTTATCTTTTTGTTTGCAATATTACTCTATTTTCAGTCATGAGTGTAATTTTGAGCATCTGTACTCTCATGGCTGAAGTATGTTTTTTGTGATCATATTCTAAGCTTGCATCCATTTCTTGTCCAAAATTGCGAGGTAACAGCTCCCCCAAATAGGGTCTGTAGACAGTGCTAATAAGAAAGGTATGAGGTGGTAATTAAATCACTTGTTATCATGATTCTCATTTCTCTCTAGCAGGCAACACCACCATACACCAGATCTTGCGGGTGATAGGCGAAGAAGCTGTTATGAGGCCCCTCAAGTTCTCGGGGAAGGCACAAAGAAGACAGTTTTTATGAACTTCATGGACTTATGCAAAACGTATGACCCCACTTTGTTTCCACTTTTATTTTCTCCCTGTTTTGATTTGAAAAACATAAATCTACCATAAGCTAAATGTAAATGAATTTTCCACTTTCCAGAATGCATAGGTCTGGTTTGGCTTAGCTGTTTCTTGACAATTTTTTCTTTTGCTGTGCGAAATGTTTCGATTGGAACTACCAGATCTTGTTATCTTGGGAGATCTTAGAAGTAACGATTTAGGACCTGTTCAGTTGGGAGATCGTAGATATCCAACTGCTTGAGAAATGTTGAATACTAACTTTGGCACTATGTTAGATCCCTATACTTTAATAAAAGCATGTTAGATTTTGTTGTATTCGCTTTTCTATAAAAAGTTGAGTACATGTCCTATTTGTGTTATTAATTGGTGAAAACTAATAAGTCATGTTGTTATAACAGCCTGCTAAGGCCATGCTATATGGCCTTGGGACAAAATTGTGGGCCATAGCAACCTTATTCTGATGTGCCTAATGACCTTGGACCCATCCAGATGGCCTAATTCCTTCTCACGTGTGACCTTGCATCTAATTACTTGGCCTATAAATTTTGTTATGTTAGTATATCTCTGATCACGATAGATTCTCTGTGATATCCTCGGATGTAGTAACTTCTTTGCAAGTTTGTGTACCCTTTTTAAATTGTGTTCACTTTCCTTTGTTAGATCCTTTTGATACTTGATATGGGTCATTATTGTCACATACGTGTCTTTTGTGAAATTCCTTTTCATAATATTATGGTTTATGAAGAAAACCTATTTTCAAGATTAATTATTATTCAAGTATGCACAACATGCGAGATATAGAGAAAGGAGATGAGCAAGTTAAAGCGGATGCTCTGCGGATTGGCGATACAAAGATGGGGAGTTCCCCACGATAGCGAAGAACTTGCCAAGCGTTTATTCTACTTTGTTTACATGGGAACCAAAAAGCAGGTGGGTTTTTTAAGAAATCAACTTCATTTAAATTTACTTTCTTCCCATTTGATGCATCAAAATTTTCTTTTATGTGAATTGATTATTTTGATAATGATTGTATGTCTTGTATTGTTAAGTAAACCGTATTCTATCGATGGGCTGAAGCTATCATTTCGATTTGCATTGCACAATATGTTTTTATTAATGGAGTTTGCATTGATGATGGTCGTCGAATTTGAAGGCATATGACTACTGGGAGATATGCCATATATCTTTCTTGATTCATTGTTCTTTAATTTATAGCTTTAGTATTTCTCATTTTCTTCACTAATGAGTCGTATGTTGTGCTTATCCCCAAAGTAATCCATCTTATGGTAGAATCTTTTTTGGTCCATGTAGTATACTGTTGTTTTGTTTGTTCACATTGTTTTTTTCTTCACAGTTCTGAAGATACCAGATCACGTGCCAAAAGGCTAGCCGAAGAGATTGGTTCATCCCACTTGGATGTAGCTATTGATAGTGTAGTATCTGCATTGCTTTCTTTGTTTGAAAGGTTTACCGGGAAAAGACCACGCTACAAGGTATTTTTATGCTCTGCCACTCTAATTTACTAAAAAGATTGCAATTAGTTTTTAGTGACATGAAAACTGAAAGAAATAGAGTGCATTCTTCTTTCATGTAGTTCAGTTAGACCATAGTTTCTATTTTATGGTGTACTAAAGTGGAACATAAATATTTACCACAACAAAATTCAGAAATCCGATTTTTAGTATTGGTAACGAAATGTTTTAGCTTGGATAACCAAACAAGGAAACAATAATACTAAATCAGTCTTTGTAGTGCAGGTTGAAGCGAGTACACCATTAATATGTTGGCGCTGCTGCATTGCACTGCACCACAGTGACTCTAATTAGTTATATAGTATCTACCATATGTCTCATAAAAATGTTATTAGATAGTTAATATGTGCAAAAATGGCAAGAGCCCACAAAGGCAACAATTCCACAGGGCCACCTCACTCCCCACCCCACACTTTGTGTGCCCAAAAGAGGGCAGTAGGGCATCATTGCCACCAGAAGAGGACCGATCTGGGGTGGTGGGGGGCAGTAGCCTCTGCCGCTGGAGTTCAACCTCACCACTCTCTGGTCACCACTGCCAGAGATGGCGATGGGCACGGTGAGCAGCACTAGCAGGGAGCGTTGGTTTGTGTGTTGAGCAAATAGTTTGCCTCTCTTTGCTGAAAGATTTGAGAATTTGAAACTGTGATATACCCTATCACGGTTTAGAACCTCTTAATCATGTAGGTGTTAGAGAGTAAACAAGCAATAAATTGCTGTCGCCTTTGTCTCATCCAATTGAATATCCAAGTGTTTATCAGTGCAATAATGTACATATATATCTCACAAGCTCTAAATGTTATTTACATATTTGACATTCTGACAACCTTGTAACAGCTGAATTCAAGAGGACTGTGTCACCTTTGAAACTACAGATAAGGTGTCTTGCTGCATTTCCTGATCAACAAGGGTTTTTGGTAATGCCACCTTTTCTGTTTGATCCAAATGTGTGGTCGTATTTGCTGGTTTCTTCCAATGACTTTAGCTCTTACATTTATGTCATATCTGTGGTTAACTAAGACATACACCTACATTCTGTCTTGAGCAAAACAAACAAAGGCCTAACTGGGTGTTGTGTGACTAACTTCAAGTGTGCCCACTTATGGCCTCCAACCAAACACATGGGAAAAAAACTCTCTTAACCTTAGAATTTGCTAGCCACTAAAACGTAGAGGTCCTAAATTTAAAACAATGTTGGGTGTTACTGTTATATAAAACAAGTAGGTGCAATACGTATGAAATACGTATTAGAACTTGCAAATATTGTGCTATCGTGGATGCTGCATTGATTTTGTTACCATTCAGTTGTCCAGAGTGCAAGGTGGCAATTGTTATATCATCACTCAATTTTTCTTTGGTACAATGGTACATTAACAAATCCACCCTTTAGAATTGTTTAAGAAAACTGACCTTGCTATGAGAAATGCTGCTAATTTCTCTTGGCATGTTCTATTATTCTAGGTGAAACCATTTCTCCCTATGTGTCAAATAGTGCGTTGAATTTATTGACCGTATTCCATTGTACACGTTCTTGTTCATTTCATACCTGTTGTCAACTGCTTCTGTTTGTGTTTTAATTTGGCATACTTGTTTGAAGCCATTACATTAGTGCTCTTTGTGATAGCAGATAAAATGTAAATTATTTATATTTTTAGTCTTTTTATTAACCAATAACTTGTTTTGAAGGTTGGATCGATAGAAGGACGGGTTGGCTTTCATCATGTGGATGACTCTCAGCAAAGCAAAAATTTTACATTCAAATGTCATCGTGATGGCAATGAGATATACTCTGTTAACTCATTGAACTTTCATCCTGTAAGATCCTTTCGTCTATAATATTTTATTTAAATGTTTTGGTTAGTTACTTCCTGAGATTGTAGGAAAATTCTTTGAGATCCCCCAGATTTAAGACATTGAATGCTATTTTTTTCAAATTTGGATTTTAGAGGACATTGCTTAATTGCACCGTGGATGTCCATTCAAATTCTAATATCTAAATACTTGCCAACTGGCTTAGGATCAATTATTATCAACAAATCTCTTCAACTAAGCAATTTTAATTGGCGTGTTATATATTCCATCCAGGTGCACCATACATTTGCCACTGCAGGCTCTGATGGAGGTTTTAACTTCTGGGACAAGGACAGTAAACAAAGACTGAAGGTCCATTTGCCCCTTCGATTCTTTGAAGATGTTTCTCCCATTCTGCATGGGTGCAGAATAGTTATTGTCATGCTTTTAGCATATATTTTCAATGCAACGCATGTGAAACTAAGAAAAATTCGTAATGCAACAGCTGACCTCATTGATGTTGTTGTGCATGGCTGCTTTTGATTTTTTTTGCTCTAGATTTTCATTCACTTCAGCAGGTGACATTCAACCAGCAGTAGCCAAGAGGGAGGGATACCTAATATTTTTGTGCTTGATGCACGTGATACTATTTTAGATGGTTTCTGTCTCAATCATTTACTGCGATGGATTCATCAGGGAGGAAGGGAGACCTAATATTGCAGAGCCTGAGTTTAATTCATGTTATACCATTTTGGCCCTTTTGGGTGACTCCTATTCTAATTTTATACCGCTACCAATAATGGTAAAATTGCTAAAGTTGACTTATTGGAAGTAATGGCACTTTCAATGTTAAAAAGCAACTACTATTGGTGGGCGGGGACGAAAGTTCCTAATCAATTGGCACTACTATCAACCAAACCATACATGGTTTGCATTCTTCAAATTATTAGTAAGTCATGCACTTTTTGTGTTCCTCTTCTTTGACGCAAAGCGGTGCAAAGTCCAAATTGCTGATGTTACCTAAATTGGTTAGGTATCCTATGATTGGAGCAGGGGTGCTGAGAAGCATAATCCTTTGACTGCAAAGACAAATATCTTTCTACATAGCGTCCAGGTTTGTGCTCTTTTACTTAATGCGGTAGCATGTTCAGGTGTTTGATTTCAAAAGTGCTCACACAGACATAATAAACTTGGACAATATCTCTCAGTTTTCTCTGCATTTTTTTGTCTAACAAGTTGCATAGAACTGCTTTACTGTTACTAATGTGGGCTAGCTACAATCGGTTGATTTGAACTTTCTACATGTTAATCTCTACTATATAAAGCAAGAGTTTTTTCCCACGCCACTTCATCAAAATTACCCACTTTTACCACTGTTTTTTAATTATACATCTTTGCCACTGCTCTTTAATTACCCACCATTGCCATTGTTCTTTAATTACCCACCTTTGCCACTATTAGTGCTTTTTGCAAATAAGCTTTTTATCGTAAATTGAGTTTCAACCATTGTACATTCAGATTGAACAGTATTATTCAGACAAGGTTAGTGCTTTTTGCAAATAAATTTTTGTCACAAATTGCGTTTTCGTTGCAACGCACGGGCGTATGAGTGTGCCTTAACTTCATTGTTGCCTAGAGTCTACAGCAGATACGCTCCAAGGCGATGCAAGGTGTAGTTAAAATAGAAGTCCTGCAGGTACGAAGTCCAGTAGCAAAATCCATTCAAAATGACTTAAGTGAATTCAAGTTTGGAGTGTTAAAGATAAAATAAAGCAGTTTTCAGAAACTTTTAGGAGTGGATCATGGGTTAGCTTGAAACAATTCTTGAACGCAGGAAATTTAGTACAAACATGAAAGATTGTTCACTGCTACTTCTTGGACTGCAGGTTGGGGCAACTGGAAAAGCATTGAGGAATGTTGTTAGTTGGAATAGGTGGTCTACTGCTGTTTATTCCTGGCTTGTTAATGGATATGTGCTTGCTGTTTTTGTACTAACATTTGTGTACATGGATGCTTGTATGCTTTTGACAATATGTTGTAGTGCTAGGCTAGCAACTCGTTTCAGTCTGCCATGTCTTTTTTCCTGCCGAAGAAACCGTAGTGTTTCTGCAAGGAACTCTCCCTTGGAACTGTAAACATACTTTGGATCCTATATAGCATACACAGGATTGCATATTTTTAAATGTTCTTCACACGTAAATTAGTCTTGTGCGGCCATATGTATTTATGGCTGGCACTAACAACGTGTCATGGTTGAGCATGCCTCCGCGGAAATTAGTGGAAACAAATTTTTGCAGAATGGAGGGAACTAATGGTGACACTAGGTAATTCGCTAACCTCATCAACTAGAAAAAACTGCATTTTACAAAGGCCTGCGAAATTGTGATAGGCTGGCCGGCGATGGCGATTAGGCGTTGATGATAATTGCCGCTGGATTATTCTGCCGCGGCCATATAAGAATGCGCAAGCCGACGTCTTCCGCTTACGGCGATCATCAGTTTTATTTTTTCGTAGCAACGCACGAGCATTGAACTAGTACTAGAAAAATTTTCGCGGCGTAAAACACCGCGCGTGTAATTTTTTCGTAGAAAAAAATCTTTTTTTCAGCGGTGTTTTATTCTTTAAATCGTTGAAATAATGAGCGAAACGGCTGAAAGAACACAAAATTTTTCGCTGCGTAACACGACGCATGTTCTTTTTTTTTCGCCGGTGTTTTATTTCTTAAATCGTCGAAATAATGAGCGAAACGGGGAAAAACAATAGAGAGATAGAGTTGTAGAAATATCTCTGTCGACGAATTATTTGGAAAATATTGGAGACCGAGCTGTAAAACTGCGGTGGGGAAAAAGTCTAGAGAAAAAAGGGAGAAAAATTATTAGAGATGACAACCTTCTTTTGTCGAGCCTAACACTCTACGCGTTCACCGAGTAATAATACATGTTCTAAAAAATATCAGAGATCGAGATGGGAAATCGAGGTGGGAAAAAAGTCTAGAGATAGAGTTGTACAAATATTTTTAGCGACGAAAACATTTTTTCCTGGGAAAAACAGATAAAGGACCTAGACGAAAGGAGCAAGGACCTGTTTGTTACGTTTTTGGACATGTCTGCTATCCTGAAAAATTAGAAAAGGGCTTGTCGCGATTTGAATTTAACGGGAGCTTTTTTTCCGTAAAACGGCGCACGAGGGACCCAAACGCGATTTTAGAAAAAATATCTTCCCCTCACAAAAAATCACGAAGGACCTATTCGTAATTTATAAAAGGACCAAAACGCGAAATTTTTTTTTGAACCGAGGCGGCCGGCCGGCTCGAGCCGAGGCGCCAGCTTGGCTCAAACGATCTTGGGAGTGGCAATCTTTCCAACTTTAGTATAGGGTAGTATTTGATGTACCTCTGTGAGTACTGATCTGACTTCTCAGTACTATAATAAAGCGAGGGTTTTATGTAAATTTAAATCTTTTTAAAAGATCATCTGTCTGTGTGCATAGTGTTAATTTAAATTTAAGACTTTTTACTATCATTAGAAAATATCAACTTATCCACTGAGCTAGTAATAAAAATTAAAAGATACTAAAAGTTTATGGATAATTTGATAAGAAAATGTTGATACATTATGAGACTTTCAAAGTATAAAAACTCTCTTATAACTTTAGTACGTGCCTTCAAACAGTGCATTGATTGAATTTCAAAAGGCGCACTGATTGACGATTAAGGCCCTGTTTGAAAGCAATGTATTTTCATAGTTTTTAGATAATACCATGGTTTCTAAGAATACCATAGTATTTTATACCATAAAGTGTTTGGTACCCATGCCAAAAACTCTGTATTAAAAACTATGGTTTGGTAGATACCATGGTATTTTTGGAGTATTTGAAACTCTACTCCAACCCAAAGTTTTCATGATTTTGGCTAGTTTTTTGTCTATTTTCACTCAAATACCATGGTTTGTAATGTTGTATCCAAACAGTTGGAAGTTCAAAGGAATACCATGGCTTCAAAGGGGTTTGGTAAAGCTATAGTACTTATAACAAAACAATTATAAACTATAGTATATCAAAATCATAGTTTTGAAATATTATATTTTCAAGCAGACCTAAAACCTCTCGCTCTATCCATTCATCAAAGTGGCAGCGAGAGAGAGAGAGATGGGAAGCTACACGCCCACGCTGTTCTGTCTCGAGAGGTGTTTTCACTGCTGTTGTTAACAGTAGCGCAAAAGAAAATGGTGATAAGGCGATGTGAGGAGAGGAGACGTGTCGTCTCGAGAGCTCTCTCTCAAGCACACGCGTCACATCTCTTCTCATCGTCCGGAAGGATGGAGGAGACGATGGAGAGAGCGCGCATCTTGGCCAGCGTCCAAGCAGCGCGCATCTCGCCGCCGCCGCTCTGCAGTGTTACATTACCTGCACTGCACTGCAGTAGTGCAGCGTGTGGTTTCTGGTTTCTATTTGTTGGGCAGCAGAAACCAGAAAGGAGAAGCGGAAGAGGGGATTAATCGGAGGTATGGAGCCGTGGCGGTTCATGCTTGCGTGTGCGATCTCCCGGGATGACTTTCTGGAGGGGTTCGTCTTCGGCGCCGGCTCATCGGCAGGTACTCAACTGTTGAGTTCTGTTGCGATAAGGCTATTCCCAGTGCATGGTAATATACCTATTTAATACATGCTACATAAGTATTTTTTATGATGTGGCAAGAGAGTTAAGAGGGGAGAGAAGAAAGCTGTATCTTGAGAAAGATACCACTTGGACACGAAATCATAGACATTGAAATTTGAATCATCTAAGTGGCCCACAATTCATACTCTCATACACATCTAGCATTTAATTATCTTGTGGGGACTAAGAAACAATACATGATACTATGCATTGGGATAGTTGTATTTTCTATAATATCATATGACATGATAGCTTTAGATATTGTGATAAGATACAATATACTGTGAATAGTCTAAGTAGTGCTAGCTTGTGCGGTGTAGGATGAAGAGACCTTTTACGGTTCTTGGTAGGAAAAGATGGTAAAAAGTTTCATCCTACGATACCGCTAGAACGCGGAAATGTTGCTTCACGTGACGTTAGATTTAGTCACTGAACTAGCTAGCGCTGTTTGTTCGTGCGCTGCTTGTAGCCTCTAGTGTTAGGTTGTTAGCAACTGATGATGTTAGTACTGTCTTACTGCTGATCAGAGGATGGAAAAAAGGCGAGCATCTGGGACACACGCAACACAGGGTTAACTTCGCCGCCAGTTCGCCCACGCATTTTGATAAACACAAGCAGGCACGACAAATGGCAGGGCGTTTTATCGCGATATTATGTCATGTTGTGACTTGTCCTATGGTCAATGTCTTTTGTGATCCTCGCATGCGGAGAAAACAGAGACAACAGAGATACAAGGTGGAGAATAGAGACTGAAGAGTACATGCTTACAGAGACCTAGCATGCACACCAAGCCACTCCGCACTAGGGTGTCTTATACTGAGGGCCTGTTTGGTAGAGCTCCCTCTGATTCTGATTCTCTGTTAGAAGTGATTCTCCGAGAGAAGTGATTCTGTCGCTGAAAGTGATTCTCTAACGAATCCATAGGATAAACTCTATGGAGAAACTGACTCTTTGTTGGGAGTGAATCAAGAGAAGCAGTTTTTTTCAGCTTCCAGCCCCTAGTTCATTTCGGAGAATCACTTCACGGGAATCACCGGGCCTGAGTTTAAGGTTTTTAACGAGACAATAACTCTGTACCTATTTAAGAATGAATAAATTTTAGTTCTTTTTATCTAATATTTTTGTCTACTACCTCAGCTCTGTGCACCTCGACTCTTTTCCTCTCGTCACAACAGTGCAAATAGACCGAGTCTAGACTAATACGAATCACAAATAAACCGTGTCTAGGCTCGCCAAAAACAAGCCGGACTGACACAGTAAGACACGATGAGCCGGTTAGGCTATAGTGGTACAACATGGTTTAGGCACACGATCCACCGTTGTATCTGCTGGTCGGCACGACGCTTTCCACTAACCACAAGTACAAGGTATGCTATTAATTTCTGAAACAACAACCCGATACTAAATATACTTTAGTTTGCACATCAGTCGAAGGATGCTTTTTTTTTCAATATATGTGCTTATCTCTACTAATATAAATTTGCAGTTGGTGGCAGCGGTCCATCGTTCTTCCTAGCCCCCCTTCCGGTCATATCCCCAATAATAGCAGGTCATTATAGCTAATTATTCTTTCTCGATTCTGACCACCATATCTCTCTAAATATGGCTGATTATTATAGCAAAATCCCTAATTATTGCTGGCAATACTAATATAAATTTGCAGTTGGTGTCAGCGGTCCGTCGTTCTTCCTAGCCCCCCTTCCGATCATATCCCCAATAATGGCAGGTCATTATAGCTAATTATTCTTTTCTCATTTACAGCCAGCCATATCTCTCTAAATATGGCTGATTATTATAGCAAAATCCCTGATTATTGCTGGCAATTAATAGCTGGCCAATCATTTCTTTTGTACTCTATATATGCTGTACAGTTTTCATGGAATCAATCAAGGGAATTCATTCAAGATCTCCCATGTCGTGTCGCCGCGGCGAATGAACTCGACGAACTGATGAACTTTTGTAATCGGGAGAAATAGATGATTGATCTTGTAGCACAATTTTCTTTTATTGTTTGATCTTTATGTTTCGTTACTAATTTTATTTTTTGTAGCAACGCACGGACATTGATTAGTGTCCATTAATCACAGAAGATGCGAGGGTAATGCGTGAGATGAGCTTGGACGCATACAAATTCTCGATTGCCTGGTCAAGGCTTATTCCCGGCACACGTAGGACTCATATCTTATGATCCATTAATCACAGGAAGATGCGAGGCTAATGCATGAGATGGGCTTGGACGCATATACAAATTCTCGATTGCCTGGTCAAGGCAGCTTATTCCAGGCACACGCAGGACTCATATCTGTTACCTGCACCAAAGGCAACTCTACGGCGACGGAGCCGTACGTCGTTGCGCATGCACCACCTCCTGCTCACGCACGCCTCGGCTGTGTCCCTCTACAGAGACGAGTACCAGCTTAACTCATTGGTATATTGTACATGCATGGTCACTTATCTTAAATTCCATCACAAATTGTGTTGCCTCAAGATATCAATTGTTTTGATTTCGCACTATCCAGGCTGAGCGAGGAGGACGGATTGGGCTCACATTGCTGGCATGGTGGCACGCGCCGGCGACCAGTGTTAAAATTTTCGGCGAAATTTCAGATTTCGGGACAGACGAAATATCAGCCAAATTTAAATTTTTTAAAAAATTTGAATTTGCTACAGTAATTTCAAAAATTTCGGCTTTTGAAATCAGATTTTGATGTTTTAGGGCCGGATTTGGCCGGAATTAGTCCAATAACTCTTAAGAAAGTCATCTTACATGAAAATTTGGGCAGAAACACTATCAAATTTTTATAAATTGTACAAGCATGATAATGATCTAAAAAATTTATGGTACCATCTTTATAGTGTAGGATCATAAAGAAAAATTTTCAAAATAATTGAACTTCATTTGTTATCTTTAAAAAATCAAAAACCGAATGGACATAATTGGGATAGTAAACTTGTTAGATTTTTCTAAATTTTCTCAAGTATGACCATGATCTAAAATTTTTTTAGAAAGATTAAAACTTTTCTCAGTACCATTTTATAAAATTTTTGACTTGGTCAATAAAATCTATAAAACCATTGAACTTCATTTGTTATGTGAGATCATGTGATAAAAAATTGGTTGAATGGTGAAATTGGCATTGTAAAGTGACTTTGATTATAGCATGTGTGGTGCTTGTGCGTGTGCCATGTTGAGATAATTATTATGCTGGTGATAGCATGATGGATTCTGCTTGATGCAATACACTCGTGTGAGTGGTTGCATGGATTGACCTTGAGTCAAGTCGTGGACTTGTGCTCGTGCACGGTTTGTGTGTTTATTCATGTGCAGGTGTTGCTCGAGGGCGAACGTGGTCGATGACGGGACCGGAACTAGGTTCATGGAGGAACTGAAGTTCGGGACTAAATTCAGGGAGGAATCGAGGTCTTGGTGGTCAAGGATGTCATGCGGGACGTTCGGGCTAGAGAACATGCACATGAAGGCTGGTTAGTTACGTAATTACAGCAGGTGGGCTGTACATACGTGCAAGAGTTGTTTTTGGCCACGTTGGGCCAAGTTGAGAAAGATACGGACTCTTTCCATGTTGGAAGTGGAGTCGTAGTCAATCTCTGTGAATTTGCTCTGTATAAATAGGGGGAGGTGCCCCCCTGTTTATTGGGGAGCAAGATTTGAGAGCGTTCAGGTTTTGAAGGTTTGTACTCTTGTGTTGGAGTACTTTAGACAATGAAATAAAAATCAATCTTCCAGAGAGCTTCTTTTTGCGGTTGTGATTTGCTCTTGGCTTCGACATAGTTGATCAATTGCTTGAAGTTTTGTTCATCACAGCAGTCACGAAGTTCATCACGAAGTTCGGTTCTCTGCAAAGATATCATCTTGCGAAGGTAATATCTTTTGATCCGTAGATCCGATCGGATTGATTCTTATTGGGTTTGATTCGTAATTGAATCTAGTTTCTACAGTTAAAATTTCACATCAATCCAACGGTTAGATCTTCAGTAATTTGTGGTCACCCAGATTGATGTCCTGCTCGCCTGACTGCTCGCGTGGTCGCCCAACTGTTCACGTGGTCGCCCAACCTGCTCGCCCAAGTGCCAACCTGCTCGCCCAAGTGCCCAACCTGCTCGCCCAAGTGTCCTACTGCTCGCCCAAGTGTCCCATCGCTCGCTCAGTGCTCTCACCGCCGCCCAAGTGTCCCATCTTGGTCGCCTAGGTGCCCAAACTACTCGCCCAAGTGTCCTACTGGTCGCCTAGGTGCTCAAACTGGTCGCCCAAGTGCTCTACTGGTCGCCCAGAATTCTAAACTGGTCTCCCAACTTCGTGAACTGGTCTTCAAGCAATTTGAGTTTGAATTATGGTGTTTCAAAAAGTTTAAAAATAAGATTTTAGCTTCCGCGCAATCATTCACCCCCCCTCTGATTGACGCCATCTGATCCTACAAGTGGTATCAGAGCAAGGTTGAGGTATGGCGTCAGATAAGTATGTTAATCGTCCTCCTATGCTTAATGATTCAAATTTTTCTTACTGGAAAAGTCGCATGCAATCCTATATTGAAGCTCAAGGTAATGATGTTTGGTGCAAAGTCTCTACTGCATATGATGTTCCTGATATAGTAACTAATGATAATAAAGCAGACGTTGATTTAAATGCTAAAGCTAAAAACTTGATTTTTCAAGGAATCTCTGAAAAAGAATTTGATCGAGTTTCTCATTTACGTTCTGCACATTCAGTTTGGAAGACATTATGTGATTATCATGAAGGTTCAACTAAGATTAAGAAAGTGCGCAAAAATATTTACCAAAAGGACTTTTCTGATTTTGTTATGAGACCAGGTGAATCAATTGATGATCTTTACTCTCGATTTGAGAAAATTTTGTGCAATTTACGTGGTGTTGGAGTTAACAATCATGTAGAGGAGAATGCTAGTAAGATTTTGAGATCTCTGACTCCTGAATGGCGCATGGTTGTTACTGCAATCAATCAAACTGTTGATTTGGATACATTGACCATGGATGATCTCAGATTCTAGGTTGAAAACTTATGAGATGGATTCTTTATCACCTAGAGTGATAAAACCTCTACACATGCACTTGTTGCTAACCCCAAAGACGCCTTCTTCGGATTACCATCTTCTGTCTCCTTGTCTGCATTAGCTTCTTTTTCAGATGAACAGTTTGAGATGCTCCCTGAAGAAGATCTTGTGCTCATTTCTTCACGCGCTGTTAAAGCACTCAACAATGTGAGGATGAGGAGGCGTGGAGGTACTACTTTAGGGTCTTTCAACTGCTTTGAGTGTGGTCTTCCCGGGCATATCAAAGAAAATTGTCCCAAGTTGAAAAAGAAGAAAGAAAGGGAACCAGCACAACGCAGCTTAAGACGTACTACTCCTAGACGTTCCAATTTTTGAAAAGTCGCTAAGAAAGTCTTAGCTGTCTTGGAGGAGTGTGATCTTAGTGATGTGGACTTTGAGAGTGACAATGAGCCACGGGACAAGAAGGGAGATACTAATGATGACTTCACTGGCATGTGCTTTATGGCTAAAAGGGATGGTGACAGTGATTCTGATTTTGATGAGGTAGGACCCTCTTATAATGAACTTGAGTATGCTATGGTTAAATTAGCTTCTGAACTTAAAAAATCTAAGAAGGCTCTTAAAGAAAAAGATCTAGAAATTGATAGTTCTAATTCTGAAATTGCAAGGCTTAGATCTTTGATTCCTGATGATGATGCCTGTAAGTCATGTGAGTTAATTCACAATGAGCTTGTTTCACTTAGGAAAGAACATGCTTCTCTGTTAAAGCAAGATAGGGAAAATGAGAAACAAATGAAAAGTGCTAGCTGTTCAACCATTGATCTGCATGATTCAACTTCTTGTTCAAAATGCTCCATACTGGAATTGAAGTTACATGATGCAAATGCTAGAGTTTCTCAAATGACAGATGCCTTGTTCACCCATGAAGTTCTTTCCTGCACAAATTGTCAAAAACAGAAAGGAATAGTAGACGTTCCCTGTAACAATTGTTTTACCTTGTCTAGAAAGGTTGATTACTTGGAAAAATCGTTAGAACGTTTCACTAAAGGAAAGAAAAACCTAAACATGATTTTGGATCAATCAAAAGTCAGCACTCATAACAAAGGTTTAGGTTTTGATCCTTATGCTCATCATAAAACACATGTTCCCACTGTTGTCAAAGTTCTTGAAAGTGGAAAGTTTGAAATTGCAAATGAGCCTAAGAAAATTGTTTTTAAATCTGTTGAATTTTATCTTCTCCTGTGATGAATGCAAATGTTGCTTCTACTTCTAAAGTTAAGCATTCTGTTAAGTACACTTGCACTCATTGTGGTAGAGATGGACATTTAGTAGATTTTTGCTTTAGGCTAGCCAAACAACAGAAGCAAGAAAAAGCTAAGGCTAGGTCTAATTTCAGACAGGCACGCTTTACTCCTTATTATGTGTCTAAGGTGATGCGAACACCTTTTGTTACAAGAAACACAAGAAAGAGCAAAACTGATTTTGTATACAAGTATACTCGTGCTGTGCCTACTCGTCGTGTGTCTCAGTGCTGGATTCCTAAATGTCTTTTATCTAACCCCAGTACTGAGACATCGACATTCTCTTTTGTGTAGATTGTGGAAGAGAGGAAGGAGAACATATGGTTCATAGATTCTGGATGTTCAAGACATATGACTGGTGATGCAAAATGGTTCTCCTCCCTCACAAAAAGTTTTGGTGATGAGGTCATCACTTTTGGCGACAATTCAAAGGGAAGAATTCTTGGAAGAGGAATTGTGCGAGTCAATGAAAACTTCATTCTCAAGGATGTAGCTTTGGTCAGCTTCTACACATGGATACTATGGGACCAGCAAGAGTAAAATCTGCAGGAGGTAAGTGGTATGTTCTTGTGATTGTAGATGATTACTCTAGGTACTCTTGGGTATTTTTCATGACTACTAAAGATGAAGTTTTTGAATTGTTTCAAGAGTTTGCATTAAGGTTGCTCAAGGAATTGCCTGAAGCACTTAAAGTAATTAGGAGTGATAATGGAGGAGAATTCAAGAACAATCTTTTTGCTTCTTTCTGTTCTGAACATGGAATTGAGTATCAATTTTCTTCTGCTCGAGTTCCTCAACAAAATGGTGTTGTTGAGAGGAAAAATCGCACACTAGTTGAGATGGCTAGGACAATGCTTGATGAATATTCTATTCCTAGGAAGTTTTGGGCTGAAGCTATTTCTACTGCTTGCTACATTTCAAATAGAGTATTTTTGAGAGCAAAACTTCATAGAACTTCTCATGAACTTCGGTTTGGACGTACTCCTAGCATCTCCCATATGCGTGTTTTTGGTTGCAAATGTTTCATTCTCAAACATGGAAATCTTGATAAGTTCGAATCTAGATGCTCAGATGGATTGTTTCTTGGTTATGCTCTTCATACTCGTGGTTACCGTGTACTGAATTTAGAAACTAACAAAATTGTTGAGACTTGTGAAGTCACTTTTGATGAGGCTAGTCCTGGTACTAGACCCGAATTTTCAAGGACACAAGTTACTTGCAATTCTGAAAGTATATTTTTGGAAGAAAGTGATGATGAAGATGAAGATGAAAGTGGTAATCAAGTTGGCAACTCGGCTCAGTCAATTCAGCCACAGGAAGAAAATCAGCAAGCATCTTCAGAAATTCTTCCAACAAACACACATGGTACTGAACCTCAGGCATCTTCAAAAATTTCAGCACCATTGCATATTCAACGAAGACATCCTCCTAAACAGATGATTGGTGAGTTAAATGTGCGTGTGCTTCGAAACAGGTACAATACTAATGCCTCATATGCTCATACTGCTTTTGTTGCATCTTTTGAACCCCAAGATGTAAGTCACGCGTTATCTGATGAGTCTTGGATTAATGCCATGCATGAGGAACTTGAGAATTTTGAGCGCAATAAGGTTTGGGTTTTAGTTTCACCTCCTTTAGGTCAGAATATCATTGGAACTAAATGGGTTTTTAAGAATAAACAAAGTCAAGATGGGGTTGTTGTTAGAAACAAAGCTAGATTGGTTGCTCAAGGTTTTGCTCAAATTGAAGGACTTGATTTTGATGAAACTTTTGCACCTGTTGCTAGACTTGAAGCCATTAGAATTTTGTTGGCCTTTGCTGCATCTAAAGGTTTTAGATTGTATCAAATGGACGTCAAAAGTGCTTTTCTAAATGGTTTTATCTCTGAAGAAGTTTATGTCAAACAACCTCCTGAATTTGAAAATCCGAAATACCCAGACCATGTCTTTAAGTTGTCCAAAGCTTTATATGGTTTAAAACAAGCTCCTCGGGCTTGGTATGATAGGCTTAAATCATATTTGCTGGAAAATGATTTTGAAATGGGCAAAGTTGATAAAACCTTGTTTTCTCTCAAGCATGGCAATGATCTGTTACTTGTTCAGATTTATGTGGATGATATCATTTTTGGTGGTACTTCTCATGCTCTTGTTGCCAAGTTTTCAGACACTATGAGCAGGGAATTTGAGATGAGTATGATGGGTGAGCTCACATACTTTCTAGGTTTACAAGTCAAGCAAACAAGGCAAGGTATTTTTATTCACCAAACGAAGTACACAAAAGATCTCCTTCGACGTTTTGAGATGGAAACATGCAAACCAATTTCCACACCTATTGGCACAACAACTCTTTGGATCCGGATGAAGAAGGAGAACCGGTTAATCAAAAGGAGTATCGAAGCATGATTGTATCACTTCTTTATCTCACTGCTTCAAGGTCGGATATACACTTTGCTGTGTGTTTGTGTGCTCGTTTTCAAGCCTCCCCACGTGTTTCTCATCGACAAGCGGTAAAACGAATTCTTCGCTATTTACAATCCACTTTAGAGTTTGGTTTATGGTACTCCTCATCATCATGTTTATCACTTAGAGCCTACTCTGATGCTGATTTTGCGGGTTGTAGAATTAACAGGAAAAGTACTTCTGGAACATGTCATTTTATTGGTACATCTTTAGTAGCTTGGTCATCTAGAAAACAAGTTTCATTGCTCTCTCAACCTGCTGAATCTGAATATGTTCTTCTGCCGCATGTTGTGCTCAAGTGCTTTGGATGATATCAACTTTAAAGGATTTTGGACTAAACTTAGATAGTGTTCCCTTTTCGTGATAACACTAGTGCTATTAATATTGCTAAAAATCCAGTGCAACATTCTCGAACCAAGCATATTGACATTTGCTATCATTTCCTTCGAGATCATGTGGAAAAGGGAGATGTTGTGTTGCATTTTGTTGATTCTGATTTGCAAATTGCTGATATTTTTACAAAACCACTTGATGCTTCTCGATTTGCCTTTTTGAGAGGAGAGCTGGGCGTTGTGCATTCCATGAGCTTGTTTTGAGGGGGAGTTTTATGCCAAGTCTGTTACTTAATGAGCTTACTTTATCATATTTCTTTATATATTATGTAATTAAGCTTATATATGATAATCTAAATTGTGCTACTTGAACTAAAAGTGACATTGTGGAATTCCTTAGTTTAATTATCTATAGCGCATGCTCTATGATATCTTGCTGTTATAGGCCTGATATTGAATCTTCTTAACAAAGTTGGGCTATGAAGCATGTGTGTTTTTCAGCTTTACTCTTTCATAGACCATTTAATCTCTTTGCATGTTTACAATGGAAGAAAAGGGAATAAAAAAAGGGGGACTCAAATCTACAAGAAGCTTGTCAAAATTATCAAAATATGCAAAAGCTTCTGGATGTATGCTTCAAGCATGTCATTCCCTAAAAAGATAAGATGTATGCTACAAGCATGCCATTCCCTAAAAGATAAGATGTATGCTTCAAGCATGCCATTCATTGAAATTAAAAGAAGTATGCTTCAAGCATGCCACATGCAGTTTACTGTTATCAAGATTAAATTGGTCTACTAGATTGGAGTTGAAACTACTTGCTTGCCCTGAGTTGTTAGTTGCTTTATTTTTTGGCCTAGTGTTTTCTGTCAAGATTTTGCTTAGTACTTGGCTATAGTTGATTAAATTGAGGTTGAGATGCATGTCACTCCCTAACTTGTTAAATAATATTAAGTTCATGTATTATGCTTATTATGTGATATATAAGGTTATATGATCAAGGAAGCTCATTGGTTCTTGTCTTGGCACTCATTTGTTTTTTCCTTGTTGAAATCATTGTCAAAGGGGGAGAAGAAAGCTTACATTCAGGGGGAGAAGTGAAATGTTTTATTGTCAAAAGGGAGAAATTTTGGAGTTCACACACATTTTGGTTTCCTTTTAGGGGGAGATTTTTCACTTTGCTTTTTGATCACTTTGCTTTCTGTTTTAAAATGAATTTTTTAAAAATCTTTTCTTGTGAGGTTAATGCCAATGTTCAGGTCCAAATGGTGTTGCCAATGTTTTCATCAAGGGGGAGTTTGTGAGATCATGTGATGAAAAATTGGTTGAATGGTGAAATTGGCATTGTAAAGTGACTTTGATTATAGCATGTGTGGTGCTTGTGCGTGTGCCATGTTGAGATAATTATTATGCTAGTGATAGCATGATGGATTCTGCTTGATGCAATGCACTCGTGTGAGTGGTTGCATGGATTGACCTTGAGTCAAGTCGTGGACTTGTGCTCGTGCACGGTTTATGTGTTTATTCATGTGCAGGTGTTACTCGAGGGCGAACGTGGTCGATGACGGGACCGGAACTAGGTTCATGGAGGAACTGAGGTTCGGGACTAAATTCAGGGAGGAATCAAGGTCATGGTGATCAAGGATGTCATGCGGGACGTTCGGGCTAGAGAACATGCACATGGAGGCTGGTTAGTCACGTAATTACAGCAGGTGGGCTGTACATACGTGCAAGAGTTGTTTTTGGCCACGTTGGGCCAAGTTGAGAAAGATACGGACTCTTTCCATGTTGGAAGTGGAGTCGTAGTCAATCTCTGTGAATTTGCTCAGTATAAATAGGGGAAGGTGTCCCCATGTTTATTGGGAAGCAAGATTTGAGAGCGTTCAGGTTTTGAAGGTTTGTACTCTTGTGTTGGAGTACTTTAGACAATGAAATAAAAATCAATCTTCCAGAGAGCTTCTTCTTGCGGTTGTGATTTGCTCTTGGCTTCGACATAGTTGATCAATCGCTAGTTTTGTTCATCACAGCAGTCACGAAGTTCATCACGGAGTTCGGTTCTTTGCAAAGGTATCATCTTGCGAAGGTAATATCTTTTGATCTGTAGATCCGATCGGATTGATTCTTATTGGGTTTGATTCGTAATTGAATCTAGTTTCTACAGTTAAAATTTCACATCAATCCAACGGTTAGATCTTCAGTAATTTGTGGTCACCCAGATTGATGTCCTGCTCGCCTGACTGCTCGCGTGGTCGCCCAACTGTTCACATGGTCGCCTAACCTGCTCGCCCAAGTGTCAACCTGCTCGCCCAAGTGCCCAACCTGCTCGCCCAAGTGTCCTCTCGCTGCCCAAGTGTCCCTCTCGCTCGCTCAGTGCTCTACCCTTTCGCCCAAGTGTCCCATTGGTCGCCTAGGTGCCCAAACCGCCGCCCAAGTGTCCTCATCGTCGCCAGTGCTCAAACTGCCGCCCAAGTGTTCTCTCGGTCGTCCAAGTACTCTCCGGTCGCCTGCATTCTAAATCGGTCTCCCAACTTCGTGAACTGGTCTTCAAGCAATTTGAGTTTGAATTAGGTGTTTCAAAAAGTTTAAAAATAAGATTTTAGCTTCCGCGCAATCATTCACCCCCGTCTGATTGACGCCATCCGATCCTACATGTTATACTATATTGCAAAAACCAAAAGAGAAAGAACATAAATGCTATTGTTCTTTATAAGAATTTTATAAATTCACTGGAGTGTGATCATAATTCAAAATTTTTATAAGATCTTAAACACTTCCTTATAACTCTTTTGTAAAATTTTCACAAATTTTAAACATTCTTTTATTGCTAAAACAAATATATGTATTGATTATCAGGCTTTTATCAGGACATAGCAAAATTTTTGGAACATCTTCAAGCATGATAATCATATGAAACTTTCTATAAAAAAATTAGAGATATATCAATACCTTTCACAAAAATTTCCAAAATTTTCCAACGTGGTTTGAATTATTTTTCATTCTGTTCAAATTTGCCGGTAAGGCTTTTATCAAGATAGTACCACTCTCTGAATTTTTTAAAATTCTTGAATCTTGATTACTATTCAAAAATTTTATGGAAATATTAGTGATTCATCAGAATCATGCACAAAAAAATTCAAAATGTTCTAATGTCATTTGTACCATTTTTATCCAGTTCAAACTTGCCGGTCAATGTTTCATCTGCATAGTACCAATGTTTGAATTTTTAAAAATTACACAGACTTGATAATCACCTAAAAATTTTATGAGAACATCTCTAATGTGTTAGAAACCTTCAAAAAAATTTCAAAATTTTTTGACATCGTTTGAACCATTTCTTAGTCAATGCAATTTCGCCGAAATTTCGGCCGAAAAAACCGGATTTGAATTTTTCATTTTAAATTTTGAACGGATTTTGTCCGAAATGCCGAAATTTCGGATTTCGACCGTGGGCGAAATTTTGTTCAAAATGAAATTTGAATCCCTACCGGTGACACGGAAACAGGAGGATGTAGCAGCATCTGCAAGGTTTATAACTGAACTGATGTGTTTCTGGTCAATGTAAATAGGTTCATGCATCCTTTGGTATACGGAGACTACCCACCGGTGATGGGGAGGAACTCTGGGTCCAGGCTGCCGCTGTTGACCGTCGAAGAGGCGTCAAGAATGCGCGGGTCGTTTGATTTCATGGGAATCAACCACTACGGCGCAGTCTACATTGAAGCTGATTTGACCGAGCTAAAACGGCCTGCGGCTATCAGATATACTACCACTAAGAACTAATTAAGAATCTGTTTGGTTTATTTTCGATGGTTAGTGAGGCTTAACTTGCTAAATTTTGGTAGCATGATCAAATTTAGTAAGCATTTGGTTTGTTATCAAATTTTAATAATATTCCTTCTCTCGTTCTCTAGTTCATTTTCTTGCCAATCTTTGGCCAGAACATTAGTAGTCAATTTGGTGACTAAATTTTGGTAGGGTTTAGTAAAACAAAGTTGTTTTCAAACCAAATAGGCCCTAAGAAACCTGTGATGCACATGATTTAAGCAAAATGTATCAGTCAGATCCTGGAAATTTTGAGAACAAAGTAAAGGCTCCAAGCTGTGAAGTGCGAACTTATTACAATTATCTCATTTCCATTGCACGTTTCAAAAGGCCAGCCAGATGTAATGTACATTACTTCAATTTTTCTTCTTTATTTTCTAACATCTATGCAGAGCCGTGGGACATGATAATTAAACAGCTTGGACTCGTCGGGCTGACAAATCATGAGGCACAGCGGGCTCTGAGAAAAATGCTGGAGCACCTGCAGATGAAATATGGAAATCCTCCTGTTTCATCAACGAAGAAGGTAAGCCGATCTCGTTAATTCTCCAATACGTTGCATGGTTGCCCCAGGAGCTGGTCACGAGCCAGATCCATCAGGTGGATTAATTCATGTACAACGACGACTTCAGGTCACGTTTCCTGCAGGTTTATATTGAGGCATAGAAGATGATCTACCAAAGAGATCAATTTAAGTTCCTATTATAATAGATTTACGCCGCGATTACCATACAGTCTTTTATGTTTCTGCCTCTGATCACAGGGACGGGTCGAACGTGCTCGGCATCTTCGTGTGGTCGTTCCTGGATGTGTTCGGGCACCTGAGTACCTCTGCGCCTACAGGTTCCCTTTCGGCCTCTACAGCGTCGACTTCGACGCCGAAAACCGCACGAGGCACGCCGGGCAATCGGCGCGGTGGTGATCCGGCTTCCTCCACGGCGGCGAGCTTAGGCCGGTGGCGGCGTCTGGCGGCGCTAGAGCATCTTGCTCCGAATGAGCGCGCGTGTTGCACGTACTGGATAGTGAATATGTACATACAGAACGCCAGAACAGAAGCTTGATCAGGACCAATCAGGTCTTCCATATGATGGTCCATTCAGTTTTGTGATCTTGTGTGTGTAATTAGACAGACGAAGAGGAAGCCGCCGGCGCCAAAAGCCAGCTCGATATCACTAGGACGCGTTCGCGATCATTCATTGCGTGCCCACGGCTTGTTCCTGGCACGTAGAACAAGCAACCCGACTTTGCCTCGCGTTCCTGAACAAGCCTCCTGAATTTGCATCAGACTGCCTTCCTGAGACCAGGGATTTTTTTGGGTGAAATTTCGCGAATTTCAGCCTTTTCGGCCCAGAGCGGAAGGTGAAAAATTTTGCGAAATCCGGCTTTTGGTTAGATTTTGTTGTTTTTTATTTGAATTTGGCCGAAATTTGGTCGAAATTTGGCCAAAAATTTGGCGAAATTCCAGAATTTTGCCTGTTTCGCTGGGGACCGACTGAGACCCTACCATAATCATTTAATAACATCGCTAAATCGTTATAAAATCACGTAGACGTGGATGTATCGTCTGGGTATCGCTATAAAATCACAGAGATGGAAAAAATAATAACGTGCAGAGGAAACGAAGGAGCAGAGGCATCAGATGACGAATCAAAACAGCATCAGCAATTTATGCAGAAGATCATCAAACCGCTGCATTGATGCAACATTCAGAAACACACTATTTGAGATAAACAACTGCTGTCACGATTTCACAATCATGTTCAATGGCTACAATGTTGGACTCGGTCGTGGTCTGGTTGACTTTTTGTAAGACTCTGTCCTTCGTTATCTATCTCTCTTTAATGTATGGCAGAGCTCTTGCCGCCTTTTCGAAAAAAAAAAAAACAATCATGTTCAATGGCTACAATGGCAGCACCCAGCGGCTTAAGCTCATGTTTCCAAATAGTTATGCTCTGTTCAATGGCTACAATGGACAACTCAGCACCCTGCGGCTTAAGCTCATGTTCAATGGCTACAATGGCAGCACCCTACGGCGTCGACTTCCGCGCCGAAGACCGGACGAGGTAAGCCCGGAGCTCGGCACGATGGTTCGCCTGCTTCCTCCGTGGCGGCGATCTCGCGGCGTCCAGCGGCGCCAGATCCACCTACTCCGAATGAGCTAGCACGCGTGTTACACTTACATGCAGAATGTCAAAAAACAGGTCTTCGTCATGAAGATCAATTCAGTTTTGTGTTCGCTGCTTTTTTTTTTCAGATGGTCCTGGCGTGTAATTATACTGCCGGAGAAAAATTTACCAGTAGGTTTTTGGGCCGAAGCGCATCGTTCACCTCTAATTATGTTTCTGGGCTGAGTTGTCGTCACCTAAGCACCGCGTAAAATTAATTTCTTGCGTCCGCCGCAAAAGTTTGAGAGGCGGCGAGCACGTCCGACGACTCGGGAGGCCAAAACCGCCAGCAGCCTGCTGGGGGCGGGGGCGATGGACGGCCGGGAAGAGGAAGCCGCCGGCGCCGACCTCCGGTACGATATGACTACGACGCATTTGCGACTGATGGGGAGCTATAACGCCCCAGACGCACTCAGCGCGCCATGCCGGATCTTTCATTGCCTGGCCACTTCTTGTTCCTGGTACGTATAACAAGCCAGGGTTTGCCTTGCGTAATGCAGAAAAGTTGCATTGCAGAAAGCCTCAGAAAAAAAAACCTCCTGAATTTTGCATCAGACTGCATTTCTAGCATCTAACATAGAAACAACATCAGCATCCAATATTCCAATGTGGGTCTAGTGTGGGTCCTGATTGTTTCCTGTTCTTTTAATTCGAGTTTGCTTAGTTGGAATTGTCCCTAGAGATTGTCTTCTTAGTGGGTGTCTATGAGGTTTTTTCACCGGTCCGATTTTTTCCATAAAAAACAGGACCCAACATCTTTTTCTTTCTCTTAATGCAATTTGCAGCAATTCTCTTGCTGCTCGTTCAAAAAAAAAAATTCCAATGTGTGTGTATCCTGAAAAGTATAAGAGCATGAAGCAAAAAAGGTTGCGAATTTTTTCCATTGCATTTCTCTCTTCTGCTAGAGGACAGACAACCATCATGGAGTTTTGCATTTGATCACCCTCGTAAGGATGGCAAATAGTTAATTATTCCGTATCTATGTGTCCATCACCTTAAAATTTATTGTTATCACCTTCAGATAGAGGTGCCCATCCGGTCTGCAAGAAAACTCACGAGCTAGCACCAACCATTTGATTTGTTCCCTCGCTTCAGAAACAGAGGGATTCGGCAGCATACGCTAAAGTTCTATGTTTGAGTTCATGTGCCATTTTTGATTTGTGAATAGTATTGAAATGAAAGTTTATTTGTTGAGATATTATTGCTAAGTGCCTACTTTATAACTTAATATTGTCTAAAATATAACAAAGGTCATGCCAAATATTTTTCAATAGTTGTGATATTATTGTAAAATGTGTACTTTACAATTTGATGTTGTGTTAAAATGTAGGAAAGATCATGTCGGGTTTTTACAAATTTTCCAGTATTTTCTGCAATTTTTCCAATTTTCCTTGAATTTTTTCCCATTTTCTGCTGAGTGTGCCGATTTTCAATGTAAATAGCTTGAAAATTGATAAAAATTGGTAAAAGTGGTCGGTATTCAATTTTCTTGTCGCTTTTTGACTTTGCATTTCATTCGGTTTCTACTGATTTTCACGAAAATTAATACAGTGGATGGGCGAGAGATTTTTGAGCTCGGTTTGGTAATGTAAACCCTGGTGTTGATATGGAGATGAATCCAAAGCTTGGGACCATAAGAACCGTCCTTGCTAAAAGCTAAAAAGTATCGCAGAATAGTTGCATTGCAGAAAAACCTCTCTTAATTAAATGGAAGTTAGGAAATCGATGAAATGAGTGGCAGAACTTAACTATCCGACTGTAAAATCGTTCATCCTTGCAGCTGCTGCTACATCCTCCGGTTTCCATGTCGCCGGGCGCGTACCACCATGTCAGCAATGCGAGCCCAATCCGCCCTCCTTGCTCAGCCTGAACAGCACGAAATCAAAACAACTGATATCTTGAGGCAACAATTTGTGATGGAAATTAAGAGAAGTGATCATGCACGTACAAGATACCAATGATAATGAGTTAACCTGGTACTTGTCTCTGTAGAAAGATACAGCCGAGGCGTGCGCGAGCAGAAGGTGGCGAGCTCAGGCCGGCCGGCGCCGTCCGGCGGCGCCAGAGCCTCCTACTCCTAATGAGCTAGCACGCCTGTTACGCGTACTGATGTACATGCAGAACGTCAGAACGCATCAGGTCTTTCGTATGATGATCCATTCAGTTTTGTGTTCTCCTGGTCTGTAATTCTGGGATCTTACCATAATCACTTCACAACATCGCTAAATCGTTCCAAAGTCACATAGTTGTGGATGCACCTTCTGGGTACCACAAGAACTATACGCAGAGAAACGAATGAACAGGTATCAGCTGACAAATCTATAAGCAGCATTTGTAATCTCATCTTTTGTAATTTGTGCAAAAGATCGTCAAACTACTGCGTTAATGCAACATTCAGAAATCCTGTGTTTTTGGGAGAAACAACTACAGTCGCGATATCACAGTCATGTTCGATGGCAGCAACTTGCGGTTTAAGCTCATGTTTTCAAGAAGTTTCTGCTTCTGCCAACTGAAAGATACGACGCAGGATAAGCGAAGCCCCTCGGAAACTTGGAGGGAGCATAGGGCAATGGGCTGCTCGGCATTGTGGAGTGCATCTTCAACTGATGATACATATGTCCCGTTGCATAAAATTCTTCAATTTACTTGCCACAACCAGAGGCAAAGTTCCCTGGAGACTCTTGACATTGGGCTTCCTAATGCGATACGGTGGCCAATTCAAAGTCTCTTGTGTTTCTCTTCATTTATCCTCCGAGCGGACCAGCTCCTTTGCTTTAGTTCTTTAACTGGCGAAATACAAGAAAGCAGCGTGGCCTGCAATAAATTCTCTGCCGTATAAAAGTTGAAAGAAACAAAGCAAGATTCATGATAATGCACTTTGTTTGTCCTCTAATCGGACCAGCACCTTTGCTTTAGTTAGTTAACTTTGGCGAAAGACAAGGGAGCAGCTTGGCCTGTAATTCTGCCTGTCGTATAGGAACTGAAAGAAACACAGCAAGATTCACATTTTTTTTTAAAATAATATTATTTTTTTTAGAAATTACGATATTAATACACACATTAAAAAAATTGCAGAAATAATATCCGGTCGTCAAATCTTTGGCGATTATACTATTAATAATAAGCGGTTTAGCGACAATAGTGTAATCATAAGCGGTTTAGCGACAATAAATAATCTGCGTTTGAATGCAAATAACAGAGATGACCCAATAATGCCAAATGGTTTGGCGAAACCGTTTGGCGACAATAGTGAAACACCCGTAACTTTTTACTCCGAACTCCAATTTAGGTGATTTTGGACTCTATGCGAAGCTTATGAAGAGATCTTTGCATAGAGTCCAAGATCACCTAAATCGAAGTTCGGAGTAAAAAGTTATGGGTATTTTACTAGCTTCGCATAGAGTCCAAGATCACCTAAATCGGAGTTCGGAGTAAAAAATTACGGGTGTTTCACTATTGTCGCCAAACGGTTTCGCCAAACCATTTGGCGACTATTGGGTCATCTCGGTTATTTGCATTCAAACGGCAGGATTAACCTATTGTCGCCAAACCGTTTGGCGACTACACTATTGTCGCCAAACCGTTTGGCGACCGGATATTATTTCTACAATTTTTTTAATGCGAGTATTAATGTCGCAATTTCGAAATAAAATAATATTATTTAAAAAAAATTCGCAAGATTCATGATAATGTACGGAGAACGGTGTTCCGAACATAACAAAATGCAGGGCATATTGCCCTCAAATAGGGGGGAATAAATGCAGGACACGTATAACGCACACCCACCCACCTACTATTTTGTAGAACTCAATTTGTTCTGGGATTCATGTCCCAACAACATGCTGTCAGGACTCGGGATATTAACACGAAACTTTTAGGTTAGTGTTCTAAGGGCAATCTTAATGGGATGATTAGGATAGTTTTCATAGCATTAATTAGGTTGTCATGTAAGCAAAATAGTGATGTGGAGGTAGAGTTAATGATGAAAAAGAAGGAAACCATTTCTCATGCAGGAAACCATTTCTACACAAGTATCAAGAAAGAGAAAAAAGGGATTGGGTGAGAAAATAAGAGAAAAGAGGAGATTGGATGAGAGTTTATTTTGAAGAAACTATCCATTAGGAGCATAGTTTCTACATGTAGTGTCTAGATGACATGGAAGTTATAGAAACTATATGCATTGGGACTGCCCTAAGAAATTAAGCCATGGACATGTTTGGCTGGCTCTGTCGCTAGTAAGCCCGCAGTATTAGAAAAGGATCTAATCAACCGTGCATTGAATGCCGAATACTTGCATACTTTAAAGTGCTGAGGATTGCCGAGAGGTAAGGCTGCCCACGTGTCCCCCAAGCGTTTTTGCGAAAAATCCCCTCCATTTCTTTGAATTACGGATAGGTTCTTCTGTATTACGAATAGATCCTTCGCGATTTTTTGTGAGACAAAGATATTTTTTTTCCTTCGCATTTGGGTCCCTGGCGCGGTGTTTTACGGAAAAACCTCCCGTTAATTTCAAATCGCGAACAAGCCCTTTTCTAATTTTTGGGATAGCGAACAGGTCCAAAAAAATCAAGCAGTCCACTTTCTTACGTTCGAGTCCTTTATCCGTTTTTCCCAAAAATGTTTTCGCATACCAAAAACCGGAAAAATATTTTAAATACGCCCAAAACCCGGAAAAATTGTTTTCGTCACCAAAAAACACAGATTAAATCCGAATATTTTTAGCAACTTATGACTTTGCCAACGGGTCATAACCGCGGGTTTTTTTTAAAAAAATGTAGATTCGTCCGAAGATTTATAGCGACCCATTGATTCGCCGGCGGGTTCTAACGACCCATTTTTTTTAACAACCTACCGACCCATTTTATTTAAAAAATGCGGAAATCGAAAATTCGACAAATTTTATCAGACGACGGGTTGTAACCGCAGTTTTCTAAAAAAACGTAGATTCCTCGAAGGTTTATAGCTGACGACCTATTTTTTTAAACAAATATGAAAATCGAAAATACGATCCTCATGGATTTACCGGCGGGTCCTATCGATTCTACAGAACAGTGCAGCGTAGCGCGCTATTATTGCTAGTAATATTTATGTTGCATGGGCTAGAAATGACATACCAGCTCAAAGAAATGCATGCCTTTAGCATCCATCCTTTTGAGTGTGCTAGCAAGCAAACACACAGGACGATGCATCTTTGTTCTTCTCGTCACCTCTAAGCAGCAGATAAGAATCGATTCAGCACTCACCTGCAAGCAAAGTGTCTTCTTTTGCTTGCCTTGATTTACAACTAAACAGCACGTTAGGTATCTTTTGATTTATAAAGATGATCGATTTGTTCGTTGCACATTGCGCTGCCACAACTTCCTCAACCACTTGATCCACATATACTGTTCGCAAATCACAAACCACATTGTGTGTGGAGAGGGTGGTGATGGAATCGACGGTACTGAGCGTTGGCAAGTCCGTGCTGAACGGAGCGCTTGGCTACGCTCAATCCGCTGTTGCGGAGGAGGTGGCCTTGCAGCTCGGCATCCAGCGTGATCATGCGTTCATCAGGGATGAGCTCGAGATGATGAGGTCTTTCCTTATGGTCGCACACGAACAGCGAGACGAGAACAAGTTGATCAAGACCTGGGTGAAGCAAGTCCGGGACGTCGCCTATGACGTCGAGGATTGCCTCCAGGATTTCGCCGTTCGTCTGGAGAAACCATCTTGCTGGGGCAACCCTCGCACGCTGCTTGAACGGCGCCGTGTGGCCAAGAAGATGAAGGATCTCAGAGCTAAGGTGGAAGATGTCAGCCAGAGGAACAAGCGCTACGGCCTCATCAAGGCTTCTGGCTCCAAACCTGCCACCGCCGCTGAGCAGCCCAGCATAGCCGGTGCAACAATGTTTGGCATCGAGGAAGCCAGTCGGCAGCATGACAAAGCAAAAGTGGATCTTGTCCAGGTGGTCAGCAAGGAGGACGAAGACCTTAGAGTGGTTGCAGTGTGGGGAACAAATGGTGATGCTGGGCGGATGTCCGTCATCAAGAGGGCCTGTGAGAATCCAGAGATAAAAGGGAAGTTTCAATGCCATGCCTGGGTTAGGGTGATGCATCCTCTCAATCGAACAGACTTCATCCAGAGCTTAGTAAGGCAGTTTTCCGCAACCGTAGGGGCCGATCTCTTGGTCAAGATGGAGAAGACGGGGCAAGATTTGGTGCAAGAGTTCAATGGATATGTGAATGAGAAGAGTTACCTGATTGTGCTTAATGATCTGTCCACCATTGAAGAGTGGGATTGGATCAAAACATGCTTCCCAAACAACAAGAAAGGGAGCCGAATCATAGTGTCCACAGCGCAAGCTGAAATTGCAAGCCTATGCGCAGGCCAAGAGACACAAGTATCAGAGCTCAAGCAATTGTCTACTCATCAGACTCTTTATGCATTCTACGAGAAGGTAATATTCAATGTTCAGAAATCATCTAATTCATGTTACTTTTTTAGATAAAGGAATAAATTCCGGTCTCTGCCAAAGCATACGACCAAGTTCATATAAATGTCATAACCAAATAGCAATAATGGAACATGTATAAAAGATCAGCTAGTTAATAGCCTAATCTATAGTTGCTCCTCCAGTCATTCTTAGCGAAGATTTGCAATGTCACAGTCTCCAAAGCCCTGCTTGCCTGTCGGATCAGCTCTCTATTGTTCTCATGCTGCAAGAGAGCCCAATATCGCAGCCAATATGTTCCTCTGAAGATAACCTGCATAAACGAAACATGCTTTGATTTCTCAAAAATAATATCATTGCGTGTACACCAAATAGCCCACAATATGGCCACACCCCCAACAAGAATCAATTTTTGACCATCCTTCTCAATGCCTGCTAACCAATGACCAAGCATGTTAGAAATGGATTTGGGTGGTGATAAACCGATTGCTATGTGCACCACCATGAGATAGCTTTGGACTGTTGGCAATCAAAAAATAAATGTCTTATTGTTTCATTACAATTGCAGAAACAACATTTCTGATTCCCATGCCAATTCCTTTTAGCTAGATTATCTTTTGTTAATATTACTCCACGTTGTAAATACCAAAGAAAAATTTTAATTTTCAACGGGATCTTCAACTTCCAAATAAATTTACAATGGTAAGGAGTATTATTATTCATACAATAACTGTACATAGAGCTGACAGAGAACTGTCCAAGTTTGTGTAAATCCCAGTTAAAAATATCCCTTCCAGCTGTAAGGTGACAATTGGCCACTTTTGCTACTAAATTGTACCATGCAGTCAAATTGTCACCTGTTAAAATTCTACGGAAAGTAATCATTGGTGGCATCTGAATCATAACCTTCGCCACCTCAATATGAGGGTAATGAGCAATGTTATACAAACTTGGGAATTGAACCTTAAGTGGTGTAGAATCTATCCACGTATCATCCCAAAACCTGGTTTGTGTACCATCTTGTCGGGGATTGGATATACTGTACCAGGACGACCATCGAAGCCCGGCACCGACCGACCACGCCCTTGCGGGATGGCGCCTGAGACCGACCCAGCGTAGCCGGCCCACGGGCTACCTTCCCGAAACAAGCCAAGCTCGGGGCTCGCGACAAAGCGGCGTGGCATTAAATCTTGCTTGCGGCTCGAGGTCATCCGCCGGGATCTGCGCTGCCACAGTCGCGCCGCCTTGGCTGCGCTTCTTTCCCCCCGTCGCGTGGTACCCGTGCGGTAAGCCTGGTGCTTCTTTATTCTTGCCGTCCTCTCTGAAGGCGCCCCACGTAATAAATAACCTGTCTCCTGTAAATCCCCTATAAATACCCCCTCGCACGATGTATTGAGGGCTAGCCTTTCAGGTACCACGCATACTCGGACACAGAGCTCGTTCGCTGGAGTCCTTAGGCTGGTTCAAGGCTCCTCCGAGCAAGCACATTGTAACTACTCCATACCCATTAGTGAATCCACTGGACGTAGGGTTGTTATCTCCCCCGTGAGAGGCCCGAACCAGATAAAAAACGACCCCCGTGCGCTTCCTGGTTGTCTTACACATTCTGATCCGTAGCTCGGCATATCCTTGGACGTATAGCCCTTGCGGGAAAGGGGCCTTAGATTGATCCCTCATTCAACAAGTAAGCTCGACGAAGGACCCCTGTCCCGAATCATCGACAGCTGGCGCCGTCCGTGGGGATCGACTGGTGTCCTCCTGCAAGCAATCCCTGAGGATGTCAAACTCGCAAGACAATCAAGACCTCTGCGTCTTCAACGACGTGGAGGACGGCGACGAATACTACGCCCGGCGGCGGCATGGGTGGTGCGGTCGATCGAAGGCACACCGAAACCGAAAGTCTTTCCCGGTGGCGCGATGCGAAGCGTTTCCTCGCTTCGCGGCGGATACCCTAAGCTTGCGAGGATGAATCCGGCGTCGGTATGAGCGGTCGGACCACCCCGGCCGTCTCGAGTTCAGCCAAGGGACCGCGTCGTACGACACCACCTCGATGTCGCCGTGCGATCCTGGTCCTCCCGCCGCGTCTGCATGGCGGGAAGGGAGGACGACCACGAGCGGTGACTCGGCGACCCTTCCCTCGGCCGGCAGCGGCGGCGAGCACTGAAGTCCTCCGGGCGGGACCGGCGGTTGTCCACCACCAACCCGGTGGAGGGCTGCACGGGCGGAGAACGGGCTCGCAGGACCCGGCTACCATTCCCGAATCTGGCGCCGCCGCCCTTCAAGGTCGCCTCCGTGCTCCTCAGGCGCCGAACGACTTAGCGCCATGGCGGCGGTCGTCGCAACCTCGAACCGCTAACGAGCGGAACTGGCGGCCATGGGGGCCCTCGTGGCGAAAATATGGAAAGCTTGCCGCGATATCGGGCCCCAGCACCCGGCATTGGGGCCGGGATGTTTCACGGGGCCTTCGCGCCATTCCTCGCCCGGGGCCTCCGAGGCCATGCTCGAGAGAACCTGCGGCGGCATCAACACCATGAGGATGCTCGGAGTGCTTCGGGCAGCCTCACGGGCTCCGCGGACATGCGGCCGCCGCGGCGCTCCGTATGTTCCACATCGAACCGCCGTCCGTCGCCGCACGAGGCGTATTCTCTCGCCTCACCTTGCGCGCCAGGACGCTTAGGTCGGTCGCCCACGGCAAATCACGCCGGAGGGCTCGCCATGATAGCCGGCGTTGGATGCGGGCTTTCTCGGCGTCCTCGCGACGTCAAGTGGCGAAACAAATTCAAGCCCGCCCGCGTCGGCGCTTCAGCGGGACCCAAAACCCGGCGAATTCCTCTCGATCTACTCCACGCCATCTGGCGGCCGGCGGAGACGAAGGGTCATAGCTAACTACCTCCCCACGGTCCTCGGCAGCTCCGCGGAACTCCAGCTCTTCAACGAAGGAGGATCGATCCGTTCGTGGAAGCGACTCTCGGAGGCCCTCATGGCGAACTTCAAAGTTGCTACACCCGCCGACAGCAGCGCGACCTCGAGCAGCTCATCAAGCGGACAAGGAAGCGGCTGCGACTCCGTCCAAAGGTTCATAAAGGTAAAAACTCCATCCGAGCATCTCGGACGAAGCGGTGGTCCGGGCCTTCAAGTTCGGGTCCGTGGCGTCCGCTTCACACAAGACTTGGAGATTCACCCGACACAGCCGACCAGCGAGTATTTCGTATGGCCGGCCTTCTGTAACGCCGTGGCCGTACAATGGAAGAAAGCGCTTCGATGAAGGCAAGCTACCGCCTCGGCCCGATGCGGCGCCTCGAGCAAGAGGCCCTCGGGCTCCATGGAGAAGAAGATCAAGAAGAAGAAAAAATCGCGCCGCCGGACATGGTCGCGGCCGTCGAACAACGGCAAGCTCGCGCCCGCCAGACTTCGGCGAGGCGGTAGCGATCGGCAGCCAGCATATGCGGCTGACGGCAATGACGCCGACGGGCCAGGATGACCAAGGTCGCGGCGACCGAGGGGCGAAGGCGCGCCCAGCATGCGCTGCCGCTCCATCGATCGTAACCGGTCCACGACCTTCCATGGCTGTAGAACTTGGGCATATCGCTGGAGAAATTCTCTGAGGCGAGGACCCATCTTGCCGCTCTCTCGAGCAAGGGGAGAGCAGCAAGGGCAAAGGCCCCAGGACGGCGGCAGCGACATGGATTACCAAGAGCCCCATAATCACATCGCCGTCATATTCGGCGGCTCCTCGACCTACAAATCCGAAGGATTTAAAGGAAACGCCGGGAGAATCGACCACATCGCCCAAAGCGGCCCCGTCTGCGGCTTCGGTGGTCCGAGTTGCCCATCACATTCTCAAGGATGATTGTCCCTTGGAATGGCTAAACCCGAAGCTCCGTTAGTCGTGAGCGGACCATCAACAACGCAAAAGTTGGCGGGTCCTCATCGATGGCGGGAGCTCCTTGAACCTCATACGTTCGGTCTGGGCGAGATCAGGTCCCTCGTTCCAAGATCAAGGCGTCGCCGTCCGTTCTTGAGGATCGTCCCGCTCCTCGATCAAGCCTTTGGGCGGATCGTCTTGCGTAACGATGGGGACACGGCGAATTCCGGACCGAGCTAGTCAATTTGAAGTCGTGGACTTGATTGGCCTAGCGCCATCCTTGGCGAGCTGCCCTCTCCAAGTTCATGGCGCCACGCATCACGCCTACCGGTGCCTAAAGGTCCCGGACCCAAGGCGTAAATCACCGTGAAGGCGACCATAGGGCGACCTGAGCTGCGACGAGAAGTCCCTCGACATGGTCAGGCGGTGCCTCGGCGGCCCGACCAAGCGCCCAGCGCCTTCGGCCTAAAGTTGCCCTCGGCCGGAGGAGAAACCAAGCGGTCCCTCTCAGCGAGGTGACCGACCAAGGTCCTCCATTTGGGGTCCTCCATGGACCCCAAATAGGAACTTCGAGCTCATCACCTTCCTCCGGAGGAGCTTCGGACGTGTTTGCACAGGAACCGTCCGATATGCCCGAGTCCCAAGGGAGGTGATCGAGCCTGTTGGCTATTGACTGGCAAAAAACTTGTCGTCGGCTCGGCGATTTTCCCCGGAGAAATAGGCAATCATCCGGGAGGAACTCGACAAACTCCTTAAGGCCGGCTTCGTCAGGGAGGTCGGGCACACGGAGTGGCTGGCAAATCCGGTCATCGTCAAGAAGAAGGGGGGCAAGTGGCGCATGTGTGTAGATCACACTGGCTTGAGCGCCCGCGTGCGAGACAACTTCCCCCACGCGCATCGACCCGGTTGGTTGTGCGATGGCGGAATCGAGTAATGAGCTTTTGGGCGCCTATTCGAGCTATCACCAGTTAGTTTGTTCCCGGGGGCGAGGAAGACTTCCTTCATCACGCCCTTTGGCACGTTACGCTACGACCATGTCTTTCGGCTGCGGGCAGCGAGGCGACCTTCGGCGCTTGATGCAAAAGACCTTCCGGGAGCGAGATAGGCGGAACACGGAAGTATCGTAGATGATATCGTAGTTAAGAGTAAAATTCCCTCGGGCCATGTATCCGACCTTGAGGAGACCTTTTGTAATCTCCATAGACATCGAATAAAACTCAACCCCGAAAAGTGCGTTTTTGGTGTAAAATCAGGTAAAGTACTCGGGTATATTATCGGACGCGGGCATCGGCGTAACCGGAGAAGATCGAAGCCATCGAAGAATCATTTAAGCTCGGTAAAGGAGGTTCAAACCACGGCCGGACGTATGGCGCTCTAAGCGCTTCATTTCGGTCGAGGGCGCGGCTTGCCCTTCTTTAAGGCACTCGTAAGCATGATGGTTTCGCTCAGACGGTAAAGCTAACCGCTCGCCGAGGAGCTAAAGCAATACCTGTCCAGCCCTCCGATCTTGGCCACCCCAAGGTCGGAGAACCTCTCTTGCTATACCTCGCGGCGACACCCGAGCCGTAAAGCGCGGTCTTTGGCGATAGAGCGAGAAGGACGCGGCGTCCGTATACTCGTCGGCGAGTGTTACACGGACCAAGGAGCGCTACCGAGGTCGAAACTCTTATACTTTCATTGCTTTCGTAGCATCGAGGAAGCTAACGCCACTACTTCCAAGCTCACAAGGTCATTGTCGACCAGCTTTCCACTTAGGGAGATCCTAAGAAATCACGGGCGCCCGGTATGGGATAGCGAAGTGGGCCATGGAACTCGCGAGTTCGATGTCCACTTCTCTGCCCACTGCCGCATGATCAAATCTCAATTCTTGCGGACTTCGTGGTAGAATGGGCGAACCCTTGACCACCACCAAGGACCACGAATCCGAGGTCGTCATTGGACTATGTGCCAGCGGGTCCCGAGCTTTGAGCGCTCGAGGCTGGCATTATACTAATATCCCCCGAGGAACAGCTCGATCGTCATTCAATTACACTTCCCGCAACAAACAATGCGGCGGAGTATGAAGGCCTCTTGGCGGACTCCGGCGTCCAAAGCGCTCGAGTCGGAGAAGCCCGTGAAAGGTGATTCACGGTGGTCATCAACCAAGTCAACAAGGAGTATCGGTGTTCCGATCGCTCAATGGCGCTTTACTTGGTTGAGGTGAGGAAGATGGAGGGTACTTGAAATTTGAAGTACTCTACATCCCGGGAAGGATAATTCACTGGCGACCAACTTTCCAAGGTCGGTTCCTCGCGGTGCCGCCCTCCGGGCGCTAGTCGGCTATCTGCACAAGCCCTCCATTCCCTCTGTAGAGGCACCACTCGGATGCCCTTGACCGGGCGCCATGAAACATCTGCAGCCCTCCATTCCCTCTGTAGAGGAGGCATCGAGAGTGTGCGGCAACGTCTCCTTCCTCGCGCAAGGTGCGGATTGGATGGCGCCATTCATCGATGTTTCGCCCATGGGACATTGCAGGAAGGCTGCGGCGTTCACTTGCAAAGCGGACATCTGTCTAAAGCGGTAGGCGGCGCCTTGTCTGCAAAGGCGCTTGGAGTCCTCTCAAGTGCATATCTCGGGAGGAGGGCGAGTTCCTTCTCGGGATATCCATGAAGGAATGTCTGAGCCCTCGTCCTTCCGGGCGCTTCGTGAACAAGGCATTCGGTTGGGATACTCTTGTATGGCGCTAGGCGGCCTTTCGAGCGTCGTGGCAATTTGTCGGCGTGCGATTTCACGCCCGTAAGTCCCACCACCGACCCTACGCCGCGCAAACCATCCCACTCTCATGGCCATTCTCGACACAGGGGCCGACATCCTCGGGCCTTTCCCGTGGTCGAAAGGGTTCTAAATTCTTGCTCGTCGCAATCGACACTTTCTCTAAGTGGATCGAGGCGAGCCGTTTCAACCATTTCGGCTCAAGCGACCAAGCGTTTTTCGCGATAATGTGGTGGCGTGTTTGGGTACCCAATCGCCTCATCACGAACAACGGCATCCGATTCACCGGCGATGGCTGTTGAGCCTCTGCGAGGACATTGGCACAAAGATATGCTTCGCCTCTGTAGCCCATCCACAGAGCAATGGAGCGGTAAAGAAAGCGACGGCGATTGCTCCAAGGATCAAGAAAAGGGTCTTGAGACCTTACGACAACGCGGTTCATGGGTGGACGAGCTCCCTTCCGTCCTTTGGTCGGCGCGCACCACTGCAAGCCGAGCTACGGGCGAGACGCCCTTCGAGCTCGTCTACGGCGCCGAGGCCATACTCCCTGCCGAAATCGTGCTCGGGTCCCCAAGAGTGCACTGGCGGCGACATCCACCAAGGTCGCGGCGTCGCCTCGACCTTGACCTTCTGAAAAACTTCGCCTAAAGGCCTGACTCCGGTCGGCCGCCTATCGGCAAATCGCCATAAGCAGCGGCTAGGTCCATTCGGCCTCGAGCTCTACAGGTTGGCGACCTTGTCCTTCGTCGGATCCAGGACACGTCAAAGGCCAACAAACTCTCCCCCAAATGGGAAGGACCATTCACGGTCGTTTGATTATCACGCCCGAAATTTGTCGCCTTGCTGACGGAGGATGGCATGAGCTTCGCCGATTCATGGAACATTGACCAGCTTCGCAAGTTCTATATCTAAAAGCTCAATGTTCCACCTTCCGCATTATGCTGTAAATTCACGACCGTTCGCATCAATGCGACTTTTTGTTCGTCTGAACACCTCCCACTTCGCAGAATCCGGACAGCGCACGTAGAATAGTTCAAGGTATTACGACCAACGCCGGCCGCTAAAAGATTACCGCCAGAGGCGCCGGTCTTAATAAAAGCCAACCTTGGTCCGCAGCAGTTATCCGCTGCGCGATACAAGTCGCAAACAGGCGCCCTTTTTATCGGTGCGACACTTAGCTCACACGGGCGCGCACGGTCGCTGCACACCATGTCCCAAAAACCGTGCGCCCTTCCCTCGCACAACCATGCTCGCGGGTTAGGCCCATGCGCGCAAAAGTGTTGAGAACTCTTGAGCCACGCTGGTTTTCCTACACCGACCTATCCCACGCTTGTCGCCCCGATAAGCCGATGCTTGGTTGAAAGTATAGCGGGCGCTTTATCTCATCTCTCCTACGAAACAAACTCGTGCTCGTAACCCAGGTGCACGAATTTCATTCGCAGCGGGGGCTCGGATAGGGGCAGGTCATCGAGCGAAAGTGTTTTGGTCGCTAAGTCACGGCTCGCTGCAAAGCACGTCTCGCTCTTAAACGCTATCTATCCATTGCAGGAAAAGCAAGAGAAAGACCAAAAAGAAGAAAGAAGCGTCACCACCGACGCAACATTCAAGTAAAACAGGAGTTGCGCCCCAGTAAAGGCAAAAAAAAAGCGTATAACCCTACACACCGGGCGTCGTCCCCTAAGTACCCATGAGCGACTTACATCTATATTAAGCAACCTTGAGTGCGAAGATCGATCACCTTCAGCCGGGCGTCCACGACCTTCTTGGGCTTCTCGCGGGCTGCTCGACCTCGTCTTTTCTTGGTCGGCAAGGCGGCGGCCGTTCATTGCCCGCTCCAGTCGGCCACCTTGGCTTCAAGGGCAAAAACCTTTGTTTTCTTGTTCTAAACCTTGCTCGAGCAGAGAACCTTATCCCGGCTAAGGGCGAGATCTTCCTCGGTGACCCGACTTTCGCCTCCTTGCTCTAGCTCTCCCTTGGCCTGGCACGACACCTCAAGCTCGGCCACCTTGGTCTCCAGGGTCCGAGCATGCTGCTTCCCCTGTTGAAGCTCCTGATTGAGCCCCTGAACCTCGCGTTGGCTAAGGGCGAGACTCTCCTCCGCCAGGTTAGCCGTTTTCTTCCACTGCTCCAGCTCTTGCTCGAGCGAGAGCACTTTCTTCTCGGAGGCGGCGCGCTCCTTGCTTTGGCGACGGCGGACCTTTCTGCTCGAGCTCTTGTTGAGCCGGATCTTCCTTAGCCTCGGCGACTTCTTGCTCTCGCCTCGCGGCATCTTTTCACGATTATGGTATCCGCGAGCTTGAGGTCGCCCACCTTCTCCTCCAGCCTAGTGGTCCGGGCTTCGCTTTCTTCATATAAGCGGGCCAGGGTGTCGGGGACAATCAGCACTTCCTCATAATTGGCCAAAGACCTTTTAAGAAGCTGCGGGCAGGAAAACTTTAAGCAGGATCCCACCAAAATCGAAGAAGCAAAATTACCGCGGTAGCAGAGCAATTCTCACCTCGGCAACGTCGGTCTGCAATTCCCGGAACTTCTCATAAATCTCCCTACTTTGAATGTCGTGGGATCCGGCGAGGTGTCTTGCAAGCCCGAATCCTTGAAGAAAGGCGGGTTGTCCGAGTCTGGCGAGTCCTCCTCTGAGGGCGTTATGCGTCCGGGGCACCAAACCCACTCTTGGCGGCGCTCCGCTCGAGTCCTTCGGCCCCATCCTCCGGGCATGTTGTTCGCTCGAGGCCTCGCTATCCCCGGCGGGTGGTTCGCCCGGCGAGTGCCGTCTTATCCGGCGAGCATTTGCCGGGAGCCCGTGCCTTCTTGAGCAGCCCTTTGCGGGGCTGCGGGTCGCTTTTCTCCTCCTTCCATGCTCGCCGCTTCTCCCGTCTTGGCCATCACGATGTCGGCGGCCGCAATATACGCCCGCTAAAACCGCATGGGCAAGCTTGTGAGCTATTGGCGGCGATCAGGGAAGGCCCTACGGGCTATTAACCATCCACATCGGTGAGTGGGGTTGGCGAGGCGCAAACAAAAAGCAAAGGAAAGCGAGCAAAGGCGGGGATCGGCGCCCACCTTTGGCCGGGCGTTCTTCGTCGCCCGCAGGTGAGTTCGCCGCCGAGACCATCGGCTCGGCGCCTTTTGGCGGCTGGGTGATCTCGCCCGGCTTAGGGTCAACGACCTCCATGTCGACCCCCTCGGCGTCTTCCGGATGCCGGTGCAGTTGCGAGAGGCTTTGCCGTACCAGCGATCCCAAATTCGAGCTTTAGTAGCTCGTGCGAGTTGGTCGCCGCCTCGGCAAGCTCCTCTTGGCGCCTCTCGCTCGTCTGCACCATTCCTCAATCAATCTTCCCTCTGCCGCTATTTGTTGATTTGAACTTCGGGCTATAATTCTCGGCCAAAGCCTCGGTGGCTTACCTCCTCCACCGATCGGCGTACTCCATATCTTTGCTTGAAGAGTCCCGGCGATCGCGTGCCTCTTGGCCTTGGTACCCACGGTGGCCGGTCGGCCTCTTCTCCTCCCTTTTGGCCTTAGCGCGGGGACGGCGCCCATTCTTGCCCACTTTGGATTTGAGCTCGGCCACGCCCGGCTCAAAGCGACTTCTCTGTCAAAAGGCGAGAGACGAGTTATTAAAAGCGGATGTTCTCCCGGGCATGAATGACCAGTGCCACCACCTTTGCCCTTCGAGCACGTTCGGCGGGACTTGGAGTTTCTTCTCGAGCTCCTTGCCCTTGAGGGACCCAAACATTTCGCCGACCCTCTTCTCCACCCGATCGAAGCTTGGAAATCATCATGACAGCAAAATGTCATCACAAGTTCGGCGTCGCAAGTGAAGCAAAGTTGTCACAGTGGCGAGGCATACCGATTCGGCCTCGCGGTGAGGTCGTCCCACCATCGATTTTGAAGAAGGGTGCTCTCTCCTCCGCAGCGGATATCTGTTCGGAGGAAGTCGCGGTTCTTGTCGCGCCGTCAACCCATGTTCGTGAGCTCGTGGATCGTCATCAAGATCCGCTCCTCATTAGGGGTGGCCGTCGGTATGATGTCTCGGCGTTAGGCGCCGCCGCTCGATATAGCGCTTGCCGCCCATCTATGACCTCATAAGTAGAACCAATAGTCGGCCCGGCCGAGCAGAGTCCTTGAGGGTGAAGGCAGGGGAACTCGTCTGGCGGCGGTGTCATAGCGAAATATAAAGGCGCCCGATGGCGGAAGGGCGCCGGTGCGGAAAGGTTGTAGAAATGGAAGAAGAGACTTGGCGTGGGAAGGGTACCCACGAAGCCTTCGAGAGATGGGCAAAGATGTTCAAAACAAGGATGGAGTTGGGGTTCGGATGGGTGAGCTCACACGGCATTGCATAAGCACATCCTCCAGAACTTCGCTCTCCGTGGCCGAGCCCATTGATGGTGTAGAGTCGCGGTGACCATTTCGTCGTCATCGTGCACCGGGCCCCTCGCCCTCCGGGATCCTCCAAGTGCGGGCGTCCGGTGCCGAGATCCTCCAAAGCCGGAGCCGCTCCGCCGTGATCTTGCTACGCCCCAAACCGCGCCATGAAGTCTTGGAAAGATGAGCTGCATGTGAGGAAGAAAGTTTGAAGCCGTCGAGGTTTCTTTGGCGGAGTGCTTGTCGCGAGTGGCGAGTAAAGGAAGAAGCAGATGAAGTGTTCCGCGGTTATTTCTAAGCGGAGGAGCGACACGGGCCGCTAACGATGCGCCGATTGCCGGCCAGTGGCGCGTCCCCAGCGAGCTGGCGAGCGCGATTCAGCTGTCGAGACCACGCGCGGCGCCGTGAGGAAGGAACCATTGCAAATTTTCTGCGCTCCCTCCGGCGCTATTTAGCTCGGGTTTCGACCAAATGCGCTCGGTCTCAAGGGAGCGCCTCTCCCGAGCTGATCGCTCGGAAGCCGCGAGCCTTTTTACGTTCGCGGATTCTTTTCCCGAGCTCGGCGGCTCGGATCTTGCGGCGGCTTTTTCAGCAGTGAAATCTCCGCCCGAGCATGATTGCTCGGGCACCATGCGGTTTTATTTGCAAGATTCCTCACTCGAGCAAGGGCAGCTCGGGCACGCGGTGGGACTTGCGCGCATGCTCAATCCCTCTTTGAAAGTCTAGAGGCTTAAGGCGGAGGCCTCGGCAAGGCCTTCCCCCTTTGCCTCGGGGCTAGGCGCCGAGGATTGGATATCTTGTACCGGGGCGACCATCGGCCAACCACCGACCACGCCCTTGCGGGATGGCGCCACGAGACCGACCTTGGCGTGGCGGCCCAGGCTACCCTTCCCGAAACAAGCCAAGCTCGGGGCTCATGACTAAGGCGACGTGGCATTAAATCTTGTGGCTCGAGGTCATCCGCCGGGATCTGCGGCTGCTACAGTCCGCGCCGCGCCAGCTGCGCTTCTTGTTCCCCGTCGCGTGGTACCGGGCGGTGGCGCTGGCTTTGCTTTACTTGCGCCGTCCTCTGAGGCACCCTGTAATAAATAACCTGTCTCCTGTAAATCCCCTATAAATACCCCCTCGCACGATGTATTGAGGGCTGGCCTTTCAGGTACCACGCATACTCGGACACAGAGCTCGTTCGCTGGAGTCCTTAGGCTGGTTCAAGGCTCCTCCGAGCAAGCACATTGTAACTACTCCATACCCATTAGTGAATCCACTGGACGTAGGGTTGTTATCTCCCCCGTGAGAGGCCCGAACCAGATAAAAAACGACCCCCGTGCGCTTCCTGGTTGTCTTACACATTCTGATCCGTAGCTCGGCATATCCTTGGACGTATAGCCCTTGCGGGAAAGGGGCCTTAGATTGATCCCTCATTCAACAAGTAAGCTCGACGAAGGACCCCTGTCCCGAATCGTCGACACATCTCTTATGCGAAAGGATCCACATCCAAGGAATTTCTCTTTAATGTTTAACAGTCCTTTCCAAAACTGCGAATCACCAAGTTTCACATGCACTTGGGACAAGCATTTGGAACTTAGATACTTATTAGTAAGTACCGTCTGCCAGATCCCATCCTCATTCAACAGCTTAAATAACCATTTGCTTAGTAGACATTTATTTTTAATCTGCAAATCGACAATACCCAAACCACCTTGATCTTTAGGACGACACAAAATATCCCACTTAGCAAGACGATATTTTCGCTTATGATTATTGCCTTGCCAAAAAACCTCGAACGATAAATATTAAGCCTTTGGAGAACACCCTTAGGGATTTCAAAAATAGACATCATAAACATAGGTAAACTGCTTAGCACAGAATTTAAAAGTGCAAGCCTACCCCCATAAGACAGGTGTTTAGCTTTCCAAGTACTTAATTTTCTTTTAAATCGGTCCTCAATTACACCCCAATCCGCATTACGGAGCTTGCAATAATGCATTGGAATCCCTAAATATCTGAATGGATATGATCCTATACCACACCCAAATAAATCAGTATAAACTTGCTCATATTGTCGAGCTTCACCGAAGCAGAAAATCTCACTTTTATGGAAGTTAATCTTTAGCCCCGACAATTGCTCAAACACACATAGCAACAGCTTCATGTTTTTAGCTTGCTCAATATCATGATCCATAAAAATTATAGTATCATTTGCATACTGAAGGATCGATAAGCCATCCTCAATAATATGAGGAATAACTCCTCGAATCTGGCCATCCTCTTTCGCTCGCTTAATCAGTATGGCAAGCATATCTGCCACAATATTGAATAGAATTGGAGACATAGGATCGCCCTGCCTGAGCCCTTTTTTGGTTTGGAAATAATGTCCAATATCATCATTAACTTTAATACCCACACTCCCTCCAGTGACAAATTGATTGACCCAGGAACACCATTGGTGACCAAACCCCTTCATGCGAAGTGTTTGTTGAAGAAAAGGCCATTTAACCTTATCATATGCCTTTTCGAAATCAAGTTTCAAAAGCACTCCGTTAAGCTTTTTAGAATGCAATTCATGGATAGTTTCATGTAAAATCACTACACCTTCCATAATATTACGGCCCGGCATGAAAGCTGTTTGTGAAGGTCTTACAACTTTGTTGGCCACCCCCATGATTCTATTTATAGCTACTTTTGTGAATATTTTGAAACTCACATTGAGTAGACAGATGGGCTTGTATTGCTGTATTTTTGTTGCCTCTTTGATTTTTGGAAGAAGCGTAATAATTCCAAAATTGAGACAAAACAGAGGTAAGTTTCCACGATAAAAATCATTAAACAACGCCATCAGATACCCTTTAATAATTTCCCAAAAAACCTGATAAAATTCAGCTGGAAAACCATCAGGACCAGGAGCTTTATTATGTTCCATTTGAAAAACTGCCTCACGAACCTCCTTTTCAGTAAATTGCTCCATAAGGATGGCATTTTCCTCATTGGAGACCTGAGGTAGATCATGAGTATGAGTATGAGTCTCCACCAGCGTAAAATTATTGCCATCTGATGGTCCAAACAGTCCCTTGTAATAATTTGTAACATGCGCTTTTAGTTCGGCATCGCCTACTATTATGCGATCATCATGCTCTAATTGAAAAATGCGCTGCTTTCTGTGTTTGCCATTAGCAATCAAATGAAAATATTGCGTGTTATTATCACCCTCTAAAAGGTCTTTTGTTTTTGCTCTCTCGTACCATTTAATTTCCTCTTCCCTCAACATATGGACCACTCTATCTTTGAGATAATTCTTCAAAGTTAATTCCTGGTCAGAGAGAATACTATGTTCTGCCTTCTTATCAAGAGCATCAATTATAGCAATAATTTTGCTTTTCTCCTTCTTGTTATGACCAGCAGTATTTTTGGCCCATCCCCTTAAAAATTGTCTAAGAGTTCTTATTCTATTCTGCCATCTTTCCATAGCATTAACCCCTCTTGTCTCAGCTTGCCATTTTTCAGCTACCAGGTCATAAAAACCATCTCGAAGCAACCACCCACATTCAAATTTGAACAATGGCTGTTTTTTATAACGAGTCGAGACCCTAGTATTCAAAATCAATGGTGTGTGATCGGAGATGCTCCTATCTCTAGCCACCACAGTGGTGAGGGGAAATTTTTTCTCCCATTCAGTACAAACCAAGACTCTATCCAACTTCTCAAAAGTTGGGTTATCACCACTACTCGCCCAAGTATAATGTCGACCAGACAAATTTATCTCTCTGAGATCTAACGATTGAATAACCATATTGAAAAGATTGGGCCATTTGAAATCAAAGGAGTCCTTATTCTTTTCATTTGGGCCGCGCATAATATTGAAGTCCCCACCTATAATATACGGCAATTGCTCTTTACTACAAACATGAGCCATTTCAGCAAGAAACGCATCCTTATATTCTTGCTGAGCAGGCCCATATACTGCTATAAGCACCCACTTGAAACCATCTGTTTTATTACGAAGGGTAAACTTAATATAAAATTCAGAAAAACTAACGCACGGTATACCGTTGGGAATCACTTCCAACGGTATACCATGGTTCATTAGGTTCACGGGTAGGTTTCGTTACTAGGTTTCACGGGTAAGTTTCATGATGTCTCACGGATAAGTTTCATGGGTTTCATGAGGTTTCAAGTTTCATAAGGTTCGTGTTTCATTAAAAAAAATTAGCATTGTGCTGTCTGATGAAACCTTTGGTTGAAACTTATCTATAAAACTTTTTTTAATGAAATACGAACCTTATGAAACTTGAAACCTCATGAAACTCATGAAACTTATCCGTGAGACATCATGAAACTTACCCGTGAAACCTAGCAAACGAAACCTACCCGTGAACCTAATGAACCATGGTATACCGTTGGAAGTGATTCCCAACGGTATACCGTTTGGTAGTTGCTCTCTATAAAATTCCCCTTCATCAATGGCTCCCAAATCATGCACCATTACTACTTGTTATTCATCTAGTTCAACACTCGGCTTTTAAAATGCGGATTAGTTTAGTCGGCTAGTAATATTCTTTATGTTCCATTTACCAATAATTAGAATATTAGATGAATGGTGCTCTATTTTCCCACGCTTGTTATGTGCTGTGAATTTTCGTCTCATTTATGTATATTCTCCCTCCTTGCTCCTACAAGGGCAAAAAGTTAGAGATTCTCGCATTCGTTGAAGTGAAAAATTATATAGATATTTCCACATTAATAAAAAGAAAACAGCTAACGGTTCTCA